>BGPR01034461.1:0-16465 GCA_013235015.1 Araneus ventricosus
ATGCTGCAAGCATTTTATATATCATTCCATTCACAGCTCCAACTCGTTGACTAGACTATAAAAGTCAACACAGCAATTTCACTGAATTTCACCAAAAGAACGGCTTATGCAATCTGTATTCCACATTCAAATATTCTGCTATCCCGTCTTCTGGGTTAGTGAGTACAAGTAACTAAGGTTGTTAATAGACTCTAGGTTAACTTTAGATTCTCGTATAGTAGCAGCCATTACAAAGCTAAAGAGAACAGTATTAATCTGAAACAATTTATTGCTGACAGGCGTTCTCTACTGATCAACCACGTCTTTTTTAACGGATCTTTCACAAGATTAATCTTAATCTGCGGCTCTCCATCTTTAGATCAACGGCCATTACTAGGCTAAAAATATTATTGCATGTAGTGGCGATCAGCAGGATTCTATTTACTGCGGTATACGAGGTAATTAGAATCGCAAATGCTCCGTGGTATTTCAGACGTAAACACTTAAAAAAAGGTTTAAAGTTAAATCGATTTTATATCATATGAAATACATTTCGGTCAGAGTTTTAAGCGATTTCTCAGATTCGCAACGAACTTCTTTAACACCTTCTTGCCTACAGTGCCCATTCCAGGGAAAACCCTGAGTCGGTCTTGGATAATATCGTCGAACAGAAGCCGTGTCAACTCTTAACTCACGTTGCAAATCTAAATCGCTTAACTTCTCGCAATTTTTTAAAATTAAAAATAGAAAAAGCGCGTTATATTCTGCACGAAGTGGCTACTTTGGAAGAGCTTATAATTAGGACCTATTTTCGCTAGCCCCTCCCACTTTCAATTACACCCGAAAAACATTTTAGGTATTCCATCAACTTTGCTTTAATTATAATTATTTAAAATTGTTCTGCCAAAGTTTTCTGTCATTACTATTCTCTTTATTTTCTGAGCCTTTTAAAATTATTACCTAAAATCTTAAAATACAAGATAATGTTCTCTATTAGCCTTAATTTTAAAAAATTCTGCTTCTACTTTTCATATTGTTACCTTCAATAATTCTATTTCAATTCAACTTTGATGAAGAGGGGCAAGAGTTTCTTAATAAGGTGGTACTCTGCAAGCTCTATATCCTTACTCGTTACCTTTTAAATATTTTTTAAAAATATCGGCAGTTTCTATTCTCTCAACTGTTTTGTACTGAATTTTTCTTTAAGTAATATTTTGAATTACCCTTTATAATAGTTTCCTTAAGCCTTGTTAATGAAAAATGTTTTATTAAAATACTTCCATTATTATTTATGTGTAGCTTTAAACTTTTGCATCAACCACACTCAGGACTACTCGTAATTAAAAGCGTCGATGAAAGTCAGATTACTTTCATTGATTCATTTGGAAAGCATGGGAAAAAGGTCAAGACGCGCTCCAATCTCCTAACGGGGGCACTCGGGTTTCTGTCACACTGACATATTATATAACACCGTGCTTGCGAAACTGTTGTTCTTAATAAATATGTGATTAATTTGTAATGACACGAGTTCGATTAATTCTGAGACACCCGAGTTATATAAGCTCGGGTGTTAGACCAGTTACCGTGAAACGGGGTTACTTCGCACTCGTGGAGGTAACTTTGCACCAGTGCAAAATTTGTGCGAAAAGTGAAATAAAGATCAACTGATTAGGGATACGGGATTGGGATTTTTTTATAGCTTCGTGGGAACACTGACTAGTGCATTTCATTCCTTAAACATTTATAACAATCATTCCAAGAGAAGGAAAAGACAATGAGCCAATTTGTCAGCGAAAATTTTAGTGCAGTAAAATCTGTCTCTGGTGAGGATAGTATGGCATTTCTGAAGGCAAGTGCATTTAAATGTGAAAGATGATAAGCCTGGTTGTCATTTTGTTGCTTTGAATGCCAATTATATTTGTTAGTTAAGTTGTGATAATTTTTTTTCTGACCTGGGGTAACTTTGCACCGAAAAGGAGGGATTCTTTGCACCATGGGAATTTGTGATAGTCAGCAACTCAGTTGTTTTTTAATCCTCCGAGTGGCGCAAACGTCTTTTTCCGTTTTTTATGTTCAGTTCAAAAGCAGATAGCTCGCATTTATATTTATATTTTCTTAAACAATCATGCATAAAGTATTCTTAAGATTTCGGAGATATAATTAAATACAAAAAAGATCTATTCATTTACTTTAAAAGCTAAGTTTCTAACCTGATAGCTAAAAGTTCAAAATAATTGGTCGCTCAGAGGGTTAAATTTATTTTTGTATTAAATAATAATAAGAACAATGTTTTCTTAAGCTTCAGATATGCCCAGGGTATATAAAAGGATGTTAGGAACTTGTAAGTATATGGAGTTCTCTCCAGAGACCCTAGAAACTTGATTTAACGCGATTTCACAAGTTTAGGGTATTTTTAAAGAGGCAGAATCTTTTTGTCGGTACCCCAAGTGAACAGTTTGTTACAAAAGAAAGCTAATTCATATAACTAAACGTGGAAATTTTCTGATTTTCTCCAGTGAGAAGGAAAAGACCGTTGCAATGTGTAGTCCAATTCAGTGTCTTCAGTTTTCCTGTCAATAGTATAGATCTTTTAACAATAATAAACGTTTATCTTACTAAGGTGGTGAGGTAATAGATAGATATATTAATGACACATATGGCAATAATTGAATAAAAGGATTTTTAAAACGCCATCCTGATTTGGCAGAATGCAATGACGTAAAATTGTTAATTATAATCAGTCATTTATGAAAATTATCTTTCTTTAATATTTCCACCCAGGCTTTCAATAAATATATCTAGAATTGAATCTAGAGAATTTGTTTTTGTAATATACTGGAAAAAAATTAACCAGTGCGAAGTATCCCTACCAATTAGGTAACTTTGCACCAAAATTTCGAAAAATAATTATTAATTATTAAATCCTTGTATGATACAAATTTTGCTGCAAAACGTTTCTCGAATCTTCTCTCAACGAGGAAAAAAAATAAAAAAGTCTTTCTTTTAGAGAAATACATGTAACTAATCTCTAAATTCTGCCGGAAGTCATGAAAATCTGTGCAAAGTAACCCCTTTTTACGGTATTTGTCATTTTTAAGTGGAGCTAACTAACATGTTAGTTGTGCTTTTCACTGTAAATATTTGAACTCATTCTCGTTGAATAGAAAAATGAAAAGGAAACTTTTAAAGTGGAGCTGGTTTGAAATTCTGTTTTCACAATGACAGCTGTCTTCGCAGTTGGATATATTTCAATATTTCTGTCAGAGCTTCCATGTGCAAACTTTTTTTTATCTCTGTAAATTTTGTCTTTACAAAGTGACCATTTTTCCTGAACTTCAGTTCCGGATGCTGTAGATATGGAAGGGATAGTGTGTAACAGGACAAACTGTCTTATATTCGGTGACATCTGGTCATTTAAAATGAACTATAAAGATATCATTAGCTGCGAAAAATGGAAATTAATAAAATACGAGGATTTTCTGATTGACCCTCTGATTAAAACCATTGGAATAAAGAAACCTCAAAATACGTGAACGTCCCAGCTCCTCTGTCAAAGATAAGGGAAATTCACCCCCCCCCAAAAAACCACAATGACAGCTGGCATTGTCCGAATTCTAAGAAAACCCCCCTCTTCCCCAAACACATCTGGGCGAGCCAGTCTAACGTAGGAAGCACGCGCCGCGGGTGTGAAATCAATCACACTTAACGAAAGGGGGTGGAAATTTCAGAGTGACATTCGGACGGCTATCGTGTTTTGCTTGAAGGGACGTATGGGACGGTCCCGTATCGATAGAGTTAAGCCATTATTCACTAAAATATGTATTACATATATACATTCACTTTATGTTGAAGTTGGTAAGGAGAAATAACTGTAGTCGGCAACTATTTTTCTTTTCTTTTATGTATATAAGTTATTTAAAAATAGACAGTCCGGTACATCTTATTTGAAACCAGGAGAAATACGGGCATTTTTTCAGGTCGATACTGAACGGTTTGGCCAGTTACTTTTAACACATTGTTGATAACTTGTATTTGACCGTTTTGTCCAGGACACTGACAACGAGTTATTTCATAGAAACTTTACTAAGCCATGTTCCGTGCCATTGCTACCCAACTGGATTAAACCTTGCTGAGAAAAGAATGAAAACATAGCAACCATAACCATTCAGCTTAATGGATATATTTCTTAATGTAGGCAAAGTAATATTTTGGAGAGCTTGGTTTACAGATTTCACAAACATTTTGATGAAATAAAATATGAAAGCAAAATGTATTAGGATACTAGCTGCGTGGCCCGGCGTTGCACGGGCTATCTCGAATAATTCGTCATTCCCTGGCGGAGAGAAGAAGTGAAGTCACGTGACACATGTCCAACATTCTCTCCTAAATAAAAGGAAAGAGTGGTTCAAACATTCCGTCCACACAACGCCATCTATATTGCATTGTTGCTGTTTTCAACAATGAAACAGAAACACAAAATTAAATATTTGTTTAAACAATGAAAACAGTTTGAATTGCTCTGCAACAATGAAAAGCATTGTTGTAAATTAGTTTTTAATTAATATCTTTTTTACTAATTAAAATTTCGGATTATTCCCCATCTTTTGGTACTTTCCGCGCGCTTCTCCGTTCAGCGGTTCGTGAGGAGATAACCTCACATACACACACGTCGAATTTTGATAGTGTAGATTATCTCAGATTACAACAATGAAAGAGAAATAGGCAATTAAATATTTGTTTAAACGATGAAAACTGTTTGAGTTGCGTTGCAAGAATGAAAAGTGTTGTTGTAAATTATGCCAAAAAATATTTTTAAAAATTTATTAAAATTCGAGAAAACACTGTGCGTCAACTTAATAAACTGAATAGATATATATCACTGTAAAGATAATTTTTTACACTTTCAGATAGTGTAAAAATAACTTATATTTTGTGCTATTTTCGGAGCGAAAAACGTAAAAATTTCTCTTAATTTTTAATTAATTAAAATTGTAATTAAAATTTCAAAAAAGGGCTCCGAGGTGCACATTCCCACCCTCCAAAGTATGTTTGTGCCAAATTTCGCAGCTCCAAGTCCAGCGATCTTACCTGTAGAGCGCCAACACACACACACACATTCTCCTTTATTATTAGTATAGATAAATTAAATTCTCTCTATGTATATTTTAAAACCGAAAGCGCTGGATTCTAATAATATTTGGAAACAATGGAGTTTTTCCATCTGTCTTTAAAATCTTATTTTGATTTAATTTTTGAAGCCCATTTCGCATCTTACAGAATGAGTAAAGATGTGACATCATATCAAACATAAAACGATCTGCAGTTACATGTTGGAATGCGTGCACCATTGGATTTGTCAAGCGATATGTAGGATATATCAGTAACATAACTTTTTTCATCCAACCTTGCTAACTTTGATTTTTAACGTAGGACTACGTTCCTCCCATTGGGGTCTCAGGAAAGAATTTGATTCACACGCCAAAACGCTACAAAAAACGTTGTATGGGAGATCCTCTATATCTCGGTAACTACATATGTTAAAAAAATAACTAATGTCTTATTTTAGACACAAAGGGTAACAACAGTTACAAAAAACTTAAGTTACAAAAAAAATGAAAATCAGAATTGTTGTCCAGCGACTACTGAATCGCAAAGTTGGGCAAAAATACGCATGAATTGGTGACGCTATCCTCTATATCTCGGTAACTACATATGTTAAAAACATAAGTAATGTCTTATTTTAGAACTAAAAGGTAACAACAGAGGTTAAAAAAAAACTGAAAATCGGAAAAGAGTCACGCGAGTAAAGTAGTCCTACGACTTTAACATCAGCGGCTGTTTGAAAAAGACAGCCTCCCGGCAATATATTCACAATTTGATGATTGAACGAGCGCAATTGATTAATAATTAATTACAAATGAATAACTAATTACAAATTAACTCTTATAAAGATCTTTTAAAATGCAGTAATCAGAAATTCATTTTTATAATGAAATTTCGCAGTTTTATTTTTAACTTATAATTCTTAACATTTTTGTTATTTTTAACTTTTAAAAATTAAATAAAAACAGTTATGTAAATCTATACCATTATATAACTCAGATCTAATTTACTTATATATAAACTCACGAAATGAGTTTCGAGTGACTTAAAACCTCAAAAGCAGTAACTACAACGAAAGTTTTGAGTACTATAGAATCTTCTACACCATACAGAGAAATTATCATTATTATTTTTTTATGAAGAGAATCTTTTTTTCGATATATCCTTATTTTTCTTGTACATCCCAATTCTTTTTGTAAAGAACTAGTGTAAAATAAAGTAAAACTAATGCAAATTGGTTTTTTTAAAGATAATTTTTAAAAAATTCCTTTTAAGTGATATACAATCACTTATTTATATCTAAAAAAACTTACCAATTATCAACACAATTAGTAAAAGTAGGAGCAGCTTCACAACGTAGGCATGATTTATTTTTTTCAATTGAGGAAACTAAACTGAGCCAACGAATTATGAAATGTTTTTATCTACTGTAATTACTTAAAATGTATAAAGGTATCCACTAGATTGAAGCATCACTATTTATCATTTCGGTAGATAATACAGAACCTACGCAGAGACACTGAAAAGTGTAAACAACTTCAAGTTGCCTTGAAAAATGTTCGGAATATTTTTTTTTTTATCTTGACCTTTTATCGCAATTAGCTGGAGGGAATTCCTCTGATTTCAGGTTTGGAGTTCTATGATAAATGTTTTTCGCTCTATAATGACATTACTCAAGTTCGGCGTAGAAAACCGCCGTGTCCATCTTGGCAAATTTATCGATTTTTTTATGTTTAAGTTTTGAAATAATGTATGAGCTTTAAATTCAGAAGTCGTCTTTGTTTTGAATAAAATCAGGTTACTCCCGGTTAATGTAGCGAATTTGATATCTAGGTTGTGCCTTATGGTTAACCTTTCGATATACGCGGTTTGCCACAGATAAATGATCTAAATTAAATTTCCGTCAAAGAAGGTAGAGGTAATCTCAGTATTATGCTTGATAGTGGGACTGCTTTGTCGACATACGCGGTTTCCCACATAAATGTTCTAAATTAAATTCCTGTCAAATGTAGCGGTAATCTCAATATTATACTTGATAGAGAGACTTCTTTGTCGACATACGCGGTTTGCCACAGATAAATGATCTAAATTTAATTCCTATCAAAGAAGGTAGGGTAATCTCAGTATTATACTTGAGAGTGGGACTGCATTGTGGGTAGGAATGCTTTCTTACTTTTTTGTATACGAACAGCAAGTATTGTAAATGTTAAGAAATTCAACCTCGAGAACATGAATATTATTCATGTTTTGGACCTCCTTCAGTCCCCAAGATATATTTTTGGAATTATGTCTGTCCGTGATCACGATTACTCAGAAAACGCAACAATCCAAATGGATGAAATTAGAGATATGCCGTCTTCACACCAAAGTTGTAAATACTTATAGAATTTGTGACCAAATCCGTTTTGTGATTGTAGCATTGTGTTTGTCCGTCCATGCGAAGATGACAACCTAAAAATGCAGCTTTCCAGATGGATGAAATTAAGTGTGTGCTATTTATACCAAAATTGTACATTTCTATCAAATTTTGAACGAAATCCGTCTGCGAAAAGTCTGTCTGGTCGTCCGTGTGCTTGCGAACACGATAATTGAAAAAAAAACACAAAAAGGAAGATA
Source organism: Araneus ventricosus (assembly GCA_013235015.1). Lineage (NCBI taxonomy): Eukaryota > Metazoa > Arthropoda > Arachnida > Araneae > Araneidae > Araneus > Araneus ventricosus. The sequence continues at coordinate 7,699 of BGPR01034461.1, forward strand.
AATGAAAGTTGGTATGTGGTCTTGACACCTAATTTTTAAATTTGTATTAAATCCTGGATCTAATCGGTCTAGATCAGGGGTTCCCAACCCTTCTTCCCTCGCGTACCCCTTCATTAGTCATTTTATTTTCGCGTACCCCCTACTGTCATACCCCCTAACCATCCGTCTATACAAAGAAATTTTTATTAATGTCAAGGGCCTAGGAGAGCTTAAGTGTTAAATGACTGGAATTTATAATATTAGCAGGACTTACTTTTGATTTGACATTTTATTCCATTTTTACAATAGTATTAGTTCAACGTGAAAACAGATGAAATAAGTACTGTAATAATTTTGCTTTAGATTAAAAGGATAGCTAAAAATTAAGCTTTCTTTCGCTTTTTTTTCTTCTTATTTTGAGGGTAGGTTTAGGGAAAACACAACTTTCATTTTTACATTTTACACGAACTTGAAGAAACAAAATTCTGTAACATTTTTATTTCCTTATGTTTTCTTGTGTCCGCCATTACCGACTTTGAGTTCGCGTACCACCAACTGGTTATTCACGTCCCCCAGGTTGGGAATTTCTGGTCTAGAGAAAGAGCTTGATAAAACATACTCGATTCTCTTCACTATACTATGAAGCTTAACACACCAGGGGTACGCGTACCACAGGTTGGGAACCTCTGATCTAGAGGAAGAGCTTGAAAATACATATTCGATTCTCTTCACTATACTATGAAGCTTAACACAATACGCTCTGTATTTTGCAAGTATACGAGAAAGTCGAAGTGAAGAACACTCCCGATTTTAACGTAGGACTGCGTTTCTCCCATTGGTGTCTCAGGGAGGAAATTGATTCTTCTCTATAAGGCTTCTGATTCCATAAGGACAAATCACCTGTAACCCTTAAGAGCTTAGAAAACGAACAAAACTGAGACTGGAAATTTAAATCTTCTCCCTGATTATAATCGTTCTCAAATTCTTAATAGAAATATAAATATCTTTCCTTATATGAAAATGACACAGGATAACTCTTTTTAGTATGACCAAAGAATATCGAAGTGATATATTAAATGAATGAAATAATTTTCAAATTTGAGTTCAAACTTTGATATTTTATATTGCTTTACCTAATTTTTAGAATAAATGATCGTGAAGACTTGGATATCTTGATATTAAATCCTTTTCGAAACTTTTTACATGAATTGAAGTCACAACATATTGTAGTATTCTTTGTGTCATCGAAACCAAAATTCTTTTTCGAATGAAAGTCAAATAGATGTTAATTACTGTTCCCAAACCATATATAGGTTTATGTATAGTATTCTCCAAGAATATTTTTCCATTTACTTAAGTGACCGAACACTGTATCACTTAAGTATGACGAACCTCAGTGAAATGGTATCAGAATCTCGGATTCGGGTCCAGAGGGTAACAGATTGGAGTAACAATTCCACCGAAGGTCTGCTGTATGCTTATTAAATCCATCAGAGTCGAACGTCCCATTGGTGTGTTCTGAAAATTTGGAAAGGAGAGTGACAGTTAAAATATTGTCCTCGTTATCTAAACGCTGGCTGTTCAGTTCGATGAGGCAAGTCCCAAAATAGCCCTTGAGCAACTTCAAACGGGATGTTGATCTAATCATACTAATTCCGGATGAAAAATGTTTGTATTTAGATAAAATATCTAAGAGTTCTCCATTTCCATTCATAAGTGAATAGTTTGTATCATTTTTTAATGTTTCTATGTGTTTTTATTGCTTAAAACGTGTTTTTGTATGGAGTTGTTGGAATTGACGTCAACATCTAGATCAGCATACGTCTCGATTGGTTGCGCATGCGCAAACGTCAGAGGCGTTACCAAGCAACCATTTGTCGTTGTCTTGCGACTCCCGGGTCTATTCTGAAGACGTCTGCACATGCGCGCCTAATTGTGACGTAACTTACCTACACGGTGACATCAGAACTTTGACATCTCTATTGGTTTAAGTAGGATATCTAAAATCCGGAAATTTCCGAAATCCGGACCTTCCACCCGAACAGTCCGGATTTTCGAGGTTGTACTGCATTAATTTTCTTTATGCGTAAGCTTATGCTATCATCACTGTCAGTAGTAAAATGACCAGACGCCCTAGATTAACCAGTAAGCTAGTTTTTTTTATTATCTGCCTAGCTTGCCCCAGGGCTGCCAGAACAAAATAAGGCCAAACATTCTTAAAAATAAGGCCAAAATTGACAAATTGTTGAAAACGTCATTTGCTATTAGAAAAACAGCTATCCTTCATGAAAAAACGAATCCCACTTGATAGGCATATGTTCAATGCTCTATTATCAAACCGAAATTTAAGTGAAAGAAATTTAAAACATCCTTGTTCTATTCAGAAGCTATTTCGTTTGACAGCTCATTATATATTATTTGAAATGTGAAATATCAAAAAAACAATAGAATAAGTAACTAAAAATTGTTCTAAAAGTCATTAACGAAAATAAAGCCAAAACAGGCCAAAAATGAATTTAAGGCCAAATGAAAATTCCTAAGGCCAAGGGCTCTGAAAAAAGGCCAAATTTCCATAATTTGGCCTTAAAAGGCCAATATGGCAACCCTGGCTTGACCCACCCATTCCCCTCTTTAAAGTTGAAACTCAGAAGATCCGGCCATTTAAGATCTATCAGTTTTGTAAACTTTAATGATTTACTTTTTCAAGCCATTTTCCATGAATTGCCCTTCTAAGTTCATCGATGTTTAACCCAAACCATTTTTAGTCTATTAATATGACGATAATGACGGGGAAGTTAATTAAATGGTTGATGAAAAACGTAAATGTCTGATTTCTGAACATTCAGCTGCTCCTCTGAAATTTTAAAGACAGCTGGTTTTATCCACTGTATTAGATATATTAGATACTGAGAATGCTTTTGCTTAGTGCATATCGTAAGGAGATTAAATATATAATGTCAGGTTAGTATTTAAATCATTCAGAATGTTTCAGATGGAAGACTAATATCTTCGACTTCAAAGATCGTTCGCAAATTACGTGAGCAAATTTTCTGAATTTTAACCTGAGGCACTCTGTATATTGGGGGGGTTAGGCTATCAATTCAGGATATTGAAGTCGAAATTTAGGAATATACTAGCTAGTCTGCGACATCTGATCACAGAAGCATTCACATTAATGAAAACTTGTGTCCTCACACGGAATTTTATCATATTCAAAAGAATTATGATTTCTGTCCTTACACGGAAATTTATAGTATTAAGAAGAATTATGATTTGTGTCCTCACACGGAATTTTATAATATTCAAAAGAATTATGATTTGCGTCTTCACACGGAATTTTATAATATTCAAAAGAATTATGATTTGTGTTTTCACACGGAATTTTATAATATTCAAAAGAATTAGAATTTGTGTTTTCACACGAAATTTTATCATATTCAAAACAATCATGATTTGTGTCCTCACACGGAATTTTATAATATTCAAAAGAATTATGATTTGTGTCCTCACACGGAATTTTATTATAGTAAAAAGAATTATGATTTGTGTCCTCACACGGAATTTTATCATATTCACAAGAATTATGATTTGTGTCCTCACATGGAATTTTATAGTATTCAAAGGAATTATGATTTGTGTCCTCGCACGTAATTTTATAATATTCAAAAGAATTATGATTTGTGTCCTCACGCGGAATTTTATCATAGTCAAAAGTGTGTAAGTAAGTTGACTACATTCTATGCATAGTAAAAATTATGACTAGCTTAGCTCGTTTGAAGCTACGGGAGAAATATTCTGGGATAGATCTCAAAATTTTGAACCACGGTCAGATAAAGAGGATGACACCCCAGCAGCAGTCCACTCTCTAAATTGCCACGTCATTCCAACGGGAGGACCACCAACCATCACTGGCGCATAAACATGCACCAGACCGCGTGTAAGACGAATCTCTCGTGGAATCGAATTTTGAGTCAGAGACCCTATTTCTCTACCGTCAGGCCACTTATTAAAAAAATAGGAAGGGAAACTTGTCAAAAAGAAATTATCTAGAAATTAAATCAAGTGAATCTTTTCAAAAATTACCTTAACCCCTTAACATGCAATGACTTCTCCGACTCGCGCATCGAATTACAGAATTTGTGTTATTTAAATCCGTATTTAAGTTAAGGTAACAATTAGTTTTAAATACAACCAGCGGGAATGTTCTTACCTAAACTTTCTCGTATACTTCCCCCAAAAGGTGCCGTTTCTCCTTCCCCCGCGTGGCTAAAAAAATTCGAACCTACTGTTATCCAGAATCCATTGACTATCAGAAGGTTTTTCATTATAGTGATTGAAAAATATCTAGGTAAAGAATTCAAAGAGATGCGTACCGATTAAAACGCATATCGCACACTGCTAGGTTCACTCTTGCCGTCTCAAGGACAAACTGACGTAATTCGCTCCTTTCGCGAGCAAAGACGATTGCTTCCGTACGCATGCGCGTGGAGATAGCGGATTGGTTTCAATTGTAAATTATACAGGCCGACAGACAGTCAACCCTTTGACGGATTTGGCCCAAAATTTTATACGGACCTACATTTATGACGATAAAACTGTGTACCAAATCCATCTAGCTATCCAAGTTTTTGAATTATAGTGTTCACATGACTTCGGACATACAGACAGAGAGACTTTCCGTTGACGGATTTTGTCCAAAATTTGATAGAAACCTACAAATTATGTTTAAAGACCACATACCAAATTTCATCCCCGTAGCTCTCATAGTTTTCGAATTATCGTGTTCACAGACATACAGACACACAGACAGACATAATTCCAAAATTGTGTTTATCGGACTCCGGGAGGTCTAAAATGTGGAGATTCGTCAAAATCTGGAATTCGAATTTTTTGACGATTACAATACTTTCTCTTTCTATACTTCGTATACGAGAAAGTAAAAATGGCCTGGACAAGCTTAAATGTCTCAAGTATCCTTTACTATCTTAAATAGATTGAAATAATAAAAAATATCCCAAATGGGTGGCGGCATCTAATTAGAATGTTAAATAAAATCGTATGTCAAGGGGTTAATATAAGTTATTTACTGAAAAGTAAAAAACCGAGACAGTTAGGAGCATTTTATTCAAAATCGGTACAAATCCAGGGCTTGTTTTCAATCCAGGACAAAGAGTCTAAAATCGGGATTGTCCTAGAGAATCCGGGACGTCTGATGTCTCATATAATGATTTGGGTCCTTTCTTTCTTTACTTAATCGTCTTCCTCATTCATCCTGAAAAAAAGCAGGCAATTTATGAATAATCCCTCTTTTAAATTAATGCGTGCAGTAAATTCTAAATTTTCTAGATGATTAATGATGGTGGCCTTCCAAGAAAACACAAAGTTATATACATACATATACATATTCCTTTAACTTTCGTTTTTCTCAAAAAGAATGTAAAGTAATATTATATTTCAAAGCAACTGATTGTAACAACTGTAATTTTTCTCCTGATAAATTACACTGTTTGAATAAACTGTTATCTGCGTGTTATTTGATTTAATGTTGAATTATTAATCCTTATAAAATTACTTCGTGATGAAAGTAATTAATATTTGCAAACATTGAAACAGTTTTTAGATATTTTATTTTTACATTTTATAAGAAAACAGTGAATTCGATTTCTCAAAGCATGGTGCTAAAATTATGCATATTGCTAAGTTATTTCGTTCTATACAATTACCTTGTTTGCCTAGTGTTATTGTTTTTCCCTATTGGGATTAATTGAACAGTTTCCTTCAATTATATTTAAAATGTTATGGGTGTAGCATCAAAGATGAATGAATCATAATATCATATTATGTATCATTAAATAAAAAATGCGGAATTTATAATTTGTTGTCATACTTTTTGAAGATACAGCAGACATACCAGGGTTGCCATATTGGCCTTTTTAAGGCCAAATTATGGAAATTTGGCCTTTTTTCAAAGCCTTTGGTCTTAGGAATTTTCACTTGGCCTTAAATTCATTTTTGGCCTTTTTTAGGCTTTATTTTTCCTTATGACTTTTAGAATGATTCTTAATATATAACCTAACTATTTTTCTGATAAACTTTAAAATATTGAAAAATAATATAGAAAGTTGTTGTTAACAAGAGCTGATATATTTCGCTCGAACATTTTATTCTGGACCAACAACAACAGAATTCCTTTTTCTTTCTTTTTTTCCTTCTTTTGCAAGTCGCGCATGTAGAAGTTTAAAAAAAATCACTTGAATTTTAGTTTAATAGAACATTATTACACATATGTAAATCTGTTGGGATTCCTTTTCATGAACGATAGTCATTTTCTTATAACAAAATAAGGGGGAAATGTGCGCATTATATAATGAAATTTTCAAATTTGGCCTTTTTTGGCCTTATTTTAAAGACGGTTTGGCCTTATTTTGCTATTTTGATCTGGCAACCCTGAGACATACCACTTAACTGGTTCGCTTCCATGAACTGAAAGGAAAATATCCCTGATCGTTATTGGAAGTTAATCTGTGTTCGACCCTATGATGCAAGGTTGTCTCCTTTTGTTATAATGTAACGTACTAAGGCAAGTATATCAATAAATATTGTTGTTTAACCAGACAGATATACCAAGAAAGCCAAAATTAAAAAAAGAAGGTAATACAAGCAATCCTATAGTAATTTGAAGTAAACGAAAAGCAAACAACAAAACAAGGAATCCATTCTAGTTCACTTTTTGAAGGGCTAAGAACTATTCGAAATGGATTCAAAATAATATTTGGGAAATTTTCTGTAAGAAGCAAGCCTTTTAGTCTAAGACAGAGCTTCTCATAGCCCGAACTCCCCAAACAGAGAAACCAGGTAGCAAATCCACAAGAACAAACATCAAAAGAAAAAGGAAATAACATTAAAAACGCTAATAAGACTAACAAAATATTAGCCATCAAGCTTACTTAATAAGCTTTCATAACGTAAAATCAAAAACTTACCCCATGAAGAAACAAGCCAGATTATAATATTTGCCCGCGCTTTCGGACTATGATTTGTTTATCAAGGTACGCACCAAACCGTTTGGAGACACGGATATCATTTGAACATACACACTAAAGCCAAGTTAAGTAAAATGTTGAAAATCTTCTGTAGCGTTTCAATTGAATATAAATGAAAACATATATTTAACATAAAATTTCAATAGAAAAGTCTTCCCTCATCTGTGTGTGCTTTATCAATGCTATATTTTTGATATATGTATTTTTTCAAAATGTTTTGATTTATTTGCTAATATTCGAGTAACATTTTTCTTGTAACGTGAGATAAAGATTTTTAAGCAAGGGGAATCCAGAATTATAAATCAGATTTATTTCCATTTCTATAGTCTCTTTACTGAGGAAATTTTCAATATTTCATTTTTATTACGTAGATTAGCAACATCCAGCCCTGACCGTAATATATATATAAAGTACTTGTCTTGGGGGTCTATTCTGGTACCCCCGGTTGGGGTGGGTTGGGTTTTTTTTTTCGGGCCCCAACCCACCCCAACTGGGGGTACCAGAATAGGCCCCTTGGTCTTCCGAAGGCTGAAAGCGAAAATGCGCGAAACCATGCTTTCATTTCGTGCGAATCCTGGATAGAATGCGTGATTGCAGGGTCAAGTATTTTTTTTTCTCCTACTGGCATGATGCGAATATTATCTAGAAGCTTCCTGTGCATAAAATTGTGTAAACAAGATTTTGGTTCTCATATTTGCTTCTACTACCGTGGAGTGCGTATGTTTAACCCTTTGCGGACAGGTAACTTTTTAGAACACTCAGATCGGGTTGACGCACTTTATACGCCATCCTATTTTTTCCAACTCTGTGCTTATTTAATTATGTAAAACCTTATTTTTCATAGTGTAATAAGATTAGGGGTTTGAATGGATGGATAATGTACACATTTGTATTCGAAGTTTAGCCGCTATTCTCTTCCCTAACTGGATTTCTTACACATAAATCTCGAGATAAGTGAACTGCGGCGGACATTATACGCCGTACTTGTCCGCAAAGGGCTAATCATGGTGTTAGGATGCTTAAAAATATAGTTTCTTAACCCCTTAAAGGTCGCATTTTTTTGCTATCTAACCCCTCCTGTTTTGGAATGGGGCTGTCGTTTCCATTCATCTAAGAAGGAATAGAATACTTGAGATGCTTATAGATTCTACGTAATTTTTGTGTCAAATTATAAAGCTAATTATTGTTTAAATTTTAGTTTATAAGCCTAAAAATGCGATAATTCGATGCACTTCAATATGGCGGGATCGAGACTTAAGAGGTTAACTCTTTGAACCCGGCTAGAGTGAGAATTCAAGTGCCTTAAAAACTGGAGTAAGTTTTCATTCATGAAATCAGAATGAAATCCTGCCTTTGTCTACAGAAATTCCAGGAGGACGACACCCTCCTTTGCACGATCAATTGTCAACAATAAAAGGAACTGATTTTCTCCCGCAAAATTCACCGAGGCGCCCGAAGCCGACTGAGCCCGGCCTGTGTCGAATGAGGCGGGTTAGGGCTCATAGGATTAAACATCCAACTACTGGACGGATTCTTCTTCATTTAATTTCGTATGTATGAAAAGGTAACTTTTTCAATGTGGAAAAAATATTCCTGAAAAAGATCCAGGATCAGCGAGTTTCGGACTTGCATGTTGTAACTTTGGTCAAAATTCAGTTTTATACTGTCTAATGTACTTGACTCATCGTAATTGACTTTGGTTAAAATTCAGTTTTATATTGTCTAATGTATTTGACTCATCGGAA
>BGPR01034462.1:0-16463 GCA_013235015.1 Araneus ventricosus
TTTTTTCTGCAGATTTTTTGCAGATTTTTTTTAGCTGGGATTTTACGGTGCTATTGTTTCCATCAAATGACCTGTTGGCAATTTAATCAGGGGTGGTGCCAGAGACACCCGTCCGGGATGCTCTGCCCCCATCGGGTAAAATTTTGTATCCCGTCGGGGAAAATTTTTGCACGGGGTATTCAATGGTACTTGATAAATAATAATCTGGCCAAAATTTGAGATCAATTTCATTGCACTAGGCGCTCCATACAACAGGCCTTGTCCCTTTGTCGGGGAGATCGTGCCCCCCTGTCGGGCAAATTATATCGCCATTCCTGAATTCAATCACTTGGAATATAAGTTGGCAAGTCTCAAAAAATGTTAAGGACACCGGAGAAAAGTTTAAGCTGGAAAATATTTTGATATTAATCTTGAATCAATGTCGATCGGTTTGAGAAATTTTCGACAGAGTATGGTTGAAAAAAGAAATGAAAAACCTACGTTGTTAATAGACCTTGCTCAGTGGTTTTAAGAGAGGCTCTCTGCAGAATCGGGCGCTTTTCGGAATATAACGCCCATCCTATTTCCTCTCTTCTCTTGTGGCAGTCACTGCCGTTGTGAGTTCTCTGCTGTGTATTGTTTCTTGTAGTGAAGGTAGTGCCGAACACTTGTGGCTATAATAAAAAAATGCTGATATTGTCATTCGTTTCATCTATTTTTCCTTTCGTTTCGCTAGGCAACAGAGTATGCAAACTTTGCATTAATATATTTTGATTGTTTTAAAAGTTTCGGTATTTGTTAACATCTTGTTTAAAATTACTTTTAATTTAAGATTTCGATTTTTTTTACGCAAGAGTATGAAACCACCTCTCTTAAATTTGACCCTGGATTAAATAGTTTATTATTTTAATTTGCAGTAATATTTGTAACATAGGAGCTAATATAAAATCAATCGGAAGTTTCGGAGCTCGAACAAATGGCTCTGAAAGTTTGTACCTCGGTCGATAGTAATGACCTCGGGTAAGCCAAAACGAGAAACCCATTTCCTGTAGGAAGATATGTGCAATGTCCTTCTTTCCTGATCAACCATGGGAACAGCTTCACCCCATCTGGTGAACCTATCAATGCATGTCAGAAAATACAACACGTCAATATACACGTGCAGAGCAATTTCCCCTTCTTAGCATCTATCAAGAAAGAATAAAGATCTTCTACCTGCAGACTCATAACAAGGAGAGAGGTGAAATATGACAAAGGTAAGAGGTTCGATAGGCCGCCACAAATCAAATAAAATTTGTGAGTTTTAAAATTTCCAGCATTTTAAAGATTTTGTTTTATAAACATTTAAAGCCATTTTTCAATAAAAAATAAGAATTTTCTATTGAAACATAATGGGAAAAAATTTTATTTTCAGATTTGCATGGTATTTCATTTCAAAACATAAGAATGCAAAATAACAAACTATGTATAGGGAATAAATATAATTTGAAAGAATATAAATTGATTCTCTATTAAACTTTGCATAGGAATGGGCAGAAATATTAATTTTCCAGAAAAGGGGATTTTCCCGGAAGACTCGTAAAATAAAGTGAAGATAGAAGTGCGCTTATCATGATGTAAGTAGAGTTAATTAAAAAGGGGTATTGTTATAATTAATTGAAGATAGGAAAAATTAAATTATCACATATAACAGAAAAAAAATTTAAAGGATAAATGAAATGTTAGAATACTAAACCTTTTTCGATACGATTACATATGTGTTATTTATATCTCATCTTCATTTCCGCTTTATTTAGTTTTGGTCAATGCATACACCAAACAAAAGGTTGGATTACTTATATAATAATTCTTTGTTAACTTTGAAATTATGGTGAATGTGCTTCCAATTTTTTCAATATAGGTGAGAGCTGTTTTTAAATTTTTGAAAAAAATTCACGTTAAGTCATTAACGAAGTTCAAAAAGTGTAAGAATAAAACAATAAGATATTTTTTCGACAGTAATATCGAAAGATAAATATATATAAAGTCGGGAAAGCAAAAATTTTAAAGGACTATCGCATATTTTATCAGATTATTCCATATAATAATCATTGTGAAATGATACTGCAAAATAACAAAAATAAAACGAAATCTCATTATTTCATAAACAAAACCGAAAATAAATTTCAACAAAATTACAAATTTGTAATTTCTTTCAACCGCATTTGATAAAAATTTTGAAAAACATTTTAAACACACCTTTCTCATCTCGATGTTGAATAATATCTATTTTGCAGAGGTCTTCGATTTATTCCTAATGTACCTGTCATAATTCTGCAATATAATAAATCAAATAAAAATAAGATATGAAATATCACATATGAATATACAATATGAGATAGTACAATTTCCATTTATCAAAACCAAAGACATGATAGGTGTCATTTAAATTGATATTCGTTGTAAACGGGGGAATGCAAAGAAATCAAATCCAATTTCCACGAAAAAGGGCGCTTCTATCGTTTATCAGACCCAAGTGTGAATCTTCAGTTTGTCCTCCTCCTTAGTTACATTAGCAAGTCAAGAATGGCGAATATGGAACAGGTTATTAAATGGAGCTCATAGCCCTGCAGAGGAGTTAATTTCAAGTACTTATATTTTAGTACTGCGTGGATTTAGCTCCTAAAACCTGCTTGCTTCAGTGGGCTATAAGCAGAGAGCATAAACACTAGGTACTTTGCTTTTCTTATTTTTATGGTGTATCGGACACTAAAAATTATCCCGTCTTAGAACGTTTGTCTCCGCATATTGTAACATTCACTTTTTAATGTCACATGCCAGACTTTTTATTAAAGACAAATAGCTGCAATAATCTTACTTCAACAGCAGAAGTTTTGAAAATTATATACCGAAATATATAACCATAAAATAATAATCGGATTGTAAAATTCGTTGCAAGATAATCATTTCATGCACGCTGGTGGTTATATTTTCCTTCGTATAATTAAACTTTTATACAAAAACTCCCCGTCAGGCAGCATTATAAGTACCAACTCCCCTAAAATATGCAACTCGAATGTTAATAAGAAATCTGCATTACACAGCAAGTCAGTTAACATATAGTATTGCTGCCTTCCAAGTAGCTGAGCAAGGTACAAATTCTGCCCGACGCACTCTTATTTTCACCAGTATTTACGAACTTGCTTACTTTCACCGCGGCCTCAGACGTTGAATATGGTCCAGCTTTTCCAATCACAGCTTCGTCATACTAAGGCTTTTGGACAGAGGAAAACATTTTGTCATCATCTCCTACATTCAAGTATTTTCACATCATCATGTTACATATGTTATTACTACTGAATAAGAATTTGCGGTGCTATGTGGTCCATCAAATGGACTGTTGACAATTTAATCACTGGGAATACAACGTGGCGAGTCTCAAAAAATGTACACCGGACAAAAGTGTAAGCAGCAAAACATTTTGATACTAATCATGGATCAATGAAGATCCATTTGCGAAATTTTTGAAAGCTTAAGGTTATAATAAAAATGGAAAACCTACGGGATTAATAAATCTTGTTAAGCTGTTTTAAGAAACACGCCCTACAGCATCCGACCCTTTTCGGAATATAACGCCCAGCTAATTTTCTTCCTTATCTTGTGGCTATCGCTGGCGATGTGACTTCTCTGCAGATTATAATTTCTGGTAGTGGAGGTAGTGGCGATTACGTGTGGATGTAATTTCAAAAAATGTTGATATTGTCAATCATTTCATCTACATATCAGCGCCACCTATCGGCGAATCTTTGCATGCATTTTTTTCGTGCCGGAAAAAATCCATTAACTCTTTAATTCCGAGGGACCTTTTTCCTAACAGCTGCTTTAAAACCGAAGTTTTTAGAGAGGTTGGTACATTGAAATGGACCCTTCCATTGTGTGTGGTCTTCAAACCATTATCACACTCACCGATATTCAAGGTAGTAAAGCTGTCAGCGTCCTACTTTGATTGATTTCGTCGCAGTTTGCCCGCGAGGGTCGAACGGCAAATCGAGAGTATTCCTTTCGTTGTTACTACTATCAGTTGTAATCGGCTTTCTTTCATAAGAGAGAGTTTCTTCATTCCTTAGTCAAAAACTTCAAACCAGATACTGAAAATTGTCATTCATAGAGTGGAACATCTTGTGCTTATTTCTAAATTCTTTCAACTTTCTCTTCAAATTGATGATCTCAGCAGTTGTATAACAAGCATATTGCATTAATTGGCGAAACAACCAAAGTACTGAAATCTTGGCTCTACGCGGGCATGGTTCTCGTCGAAACCCCCTCAATAATTTGCAATACACCTCAGAATTTCGTTCTGATTTTTTCGGTTTTGTTAATTTTGCAAGGAAAGAGTTTACAGAAAAAATTTATAGTTTCGACCGGCTAACTAGTCCCGTTTAGAAAATTTGATTTTTTTAAAAAATTGATTTTTGTTTCTTTAGGAAAACGAAGTTTATTCCTCTTTAAAACCATGAAAAAGAGGACTATGATTATTGTTGCCATATGTTGGCCTTATTGAATATCGGAAAGAGTATTTTCATCAAATAATTTCCCATAATATGGCAATCTGGCTACTTTAAAATTCTTAAACATGTGGTTTCCTGTAGAAACCAGAGCCATTTTATCCAAAGGGCTCAGGGACGCCATTAATCCAAAGACGCCTAAAAATTTACTATATTGATTTATTTTTATTTTAAGTGAAAAAATTAATTATAATTTTAAACATATTGATTGTAAAGCTATGGTTAGTTCTTATAACTAGAGCCATATATTTTGTAATGTTGCTTAAACATTTATATCCTTTCAAAAAATATTCATACACAGTCAATCAGTGCACAAATCCTAAACTATACTTGTAATAGAAATAGAACGCATTACAGAAGCTATCTTGCAAAATCTTGTTTTGAAAAGACAAAGATCAATAAAATTGAAAAAGCTATAATCCGAGAACATGTGACTTCTTTTTTCTTTTTGTTCCTCAATCACTCTATTAGGAAGACATTTTCGTTGGAATATAGGCTTTAAAATTCTTGGTTATGGTTCTGACGGGCGCCAAAATGCTTTTTCCTACAGCCTTTTCCTCACCTTTTCTTAGAGAGCCTCGGTCGGAACAACCGCCCCTGTGAGGGTTAAAATCGGATAACTAGTTTTCTAGTGTCGAACTTTCTAAAGAAACTTTTATCAGAGATAAAAAATAATTTGTGTCCATGTAATTTCTTTAAAAAAAGGGAGATTACACAAAGAACTTTAAAAAAAAGAAGCTAGAAATTAGGTCTTTAAGATTTGGCTTTCAATCTGATGCTAAATATATTTCATAATTATTTACAGTGCATTTTTCAATTTCTATACGAAGTGACAAGTGATATTAAACAAAAAAGGAGAAATTATTAGATTTTATAATATGACAGACAAAAGTTGATGTTCTAAATTTGTTATGCTGTAAAAATAATGTCTCAATAAATACCTGTCATTGGATTGTGTTTTATATTTTTACAATATTCAAAACACCTCTTTAATTAATCCCTTGTAATTTTGAAACGTAAAAATATGGATAAGGATATAAAATGAATTGATGCCATCGAAAATCTCTGTTGGATACTTATTATAATACAAATTTTATGCATTGCCTCCCAATGCCCGCTTTCCAGCGGAAATAAAAAAAGAGAACATTATATTTAGAATCAACGGCACAGGACCAAAAAACAACAAAGTTAATGTATAATAAAGATATATAGAAATATTATAGGAGAAGCAGGTACGAAACTAATAAAAAATGTTGTCAAAAATGCTATAATTGGGCCATTGATGAGCATTTAAATGAAGTATATGCAAAATGCTGTGATTTTTCATTATTTATTTGTAATATTTATAAAAATTTTTAAAATAGTCACATAAATTTATTTTTTCGCTTTTTATAAATTTCTGAGGTGTTTATTATTTAATTTTTATCTGATATATTTTTCTCGGAAAAAATATTGGTAGAAAAAACACGTACAACGGAGGGTAAAAATAGGAGTGAAATGGGAAAGATTTCTTCCTGAATTCAGCTATAAAATATTTCCTATTACGTGCTGATGAAGCTTGTAAAGGGATAAAGTCTATGTAAACACTGTAAGTTCGCATTAACTTTTTTCATAGATTTCCCCTCCCTCCGCTGCAGACGAACTGAAGGGGGCTGTGGAAAAGACTCCGACCTTTAAAATTGGTCCTCCAAGCACGCGTATCAATGAAGCCATCTTTCTACCCTACCACCCCTCAAACGAAGGCAAACGCCTCAAATCGGCCGTCGTAGGTGTTAAGTCAAATCCTGTAGACCGCCCAGAACCGCCTAGATTAGTAAGAGAGGGTTAGATTTAATATTTAGGAGTTCAAAATAAGTAAGAAAATAACAATAATTGTTTTGACAGTAATAGCGAAAGATTAATCAATTTCTTTGAAAATTATTTTTATTTCAAAGTCCTATTACTCGGGAATGAAAGCATAAAAAGTCGGGAATACAAAAATTTTAAAGGAATATCGCATATTTTGTCTGATTATTCCATATAATAATCATTGTGAAATGCTACAACAATAGAACAAAAATAAAACCAAATCTCATTATTTCATATACAAAAGCGAAAATAAAATTTAACAAAATTACAAATTTGCAATTCATTTCAACCGCATTTGATAAAAATTTTGAAAAACAATTTAAACATGCCGTACTCATCTCGAGGAATCTTGAATAATATCTATTTTGCAGAGGTCATCAATTTATTTCTAACGTAATTGTCATAATTCCGCAATATAATAAACCAAATAAAAATAAGATATCCGAAATATACAATAAGAAATAATAAAATTTCCATTTATCCAAACCAACAAGTGAACAGAATGGGAGGTTCAAGTGAGTCATTCCAATTTCCACAAAAGGGCACTGCTATCAGTTTTTCCTTGCCCAGAGGTAATCTTCTCGACCACTCCTCTTGAATTTTGTAAAGTCAGGAATGCAGCGAATATGGGACAGGTTATTTCAATAAGATATTTGCCTTTTGGGGGAAAACTATTCAAGTATTTATATTTAAAATGCTTCCCCACTGCTTCAGTTTAGCCTGGAACCTGGCGTGTTCGCTCAACAGACGGGATCAAGTCGACCTCTGGTGCTCCTTCCTTGCTTTTCTGTTCTTCTCAGGACCTCAAAGTGCTGGTGGCTTTCTTCTTCGCGTAACAACATTCAAGCTATTATCACGTCGGATAATATAGTGATAAGAGGATCGGTACAGGTTCATGGGATGGACGGTAAAATCAGACTTTTAATGCTAGAGGTGCAGGAGACAAATCGGACAGACAGGACATCATTTATATAAAGAATAAACTAAAATATAAAGGTCGTTAGTTATTTTTGTTTTCAGGTCTGGATTCTCTTACAATGATAAATATCGTTTTGTCAGAATATTTACTTCTAAAGGCTAGAGGAGGCGAAGCTGTCTTTCTTGTTCATTTTCAGGATGAATTGAAGATTAGTAAATCTTTAAATTGTATAAAAATTTATCAGTTTTCAGGACTAGTTGCTGGATCGTCATTTTCCGTACGCATGGTGTTATATTTTTCCTGTATTCTGTGGTTGAAAATTTAAATACAAAGCCTCCCCATAGTTAATTATAAGACCCTCTCTCAAAATACTAAAATCAAGATGTAAGAGATCTTTAATTTTAATGGATGATTATGTCGTTTCTTTTATTCCATTAATGGGGTACAACTTTATGAGACACTCTTATTTTTCGCAGTCTTTTACGACTCACTTACATTCTGCAGCCTTAGTCTTTGAATATGCTCAGGCTTTTCCTCCACAACTATTATCTAGCTGGAGAGCATTTTGTCACATCATACATTCAAAGTATTTCATCAATGACTTTATATTTTATTACATACCAGGTGGATTTTTACAGTTGCTATGGGCGTATCAAATAATACTCAAGTTATTCACTGAGATATAATGTGGCCGAGTCAAAATATTCATTACACAAGGCACAAATAATAGTGATAGTCAGATCATTGTGAATCTGGTTTAGGAATTTTGTTGTGAATAAAATGACCTGAGACAACTGACCGCTCTGATGGGTTTGCTGGATAAACTTCATTGCTGCCCTTCTTATCCATGGCTGGTCCTTCTCCACAGGTCGTTCACTGCTTATGGGTGGAATCCTTGACCTTGTCCCAGTCAATCCGTAATTTAGTGTATGTTTATTTTAAATACATTTCAATTCGATTTATATCTTCCTATCAGTCAATATTTTAGCTTATTTTTCTGGAGATTTTCATAGGGAAGTACACTGTTTTCTGCCTTGTTGCACAATGCTACTTCGGTCACCTGGTAATTGTTCCTTTAAACGTCAGCGGTCATGATGGTTTTCGCGGCGATAATATGATGGTTGGAATTCATCAGTCAGATGGTTTGACTATTAGTGGTGGATGGTTTGGTCGTAGTTTTAAAAAATATCGACTACCGAAAGTATACCTTTATGTATTTCCCAGGAGAACTATCGATGGTTTCAGAAAATCGATGGTTCCAAAGCTGATACTATCGGTGGTAATTATCGATGAATCTATCGACCCAGGAAACTACCTTGTGTATCCATTGTTATCCATTTGCGAAAGTATATTAGTTTAATAAAGATTCTCATTTACAGATTAATTGAGTGGTTGGAGATTGATTCAAAGTTTATCAAATGTCATCATTTGTTTCTCCTTATGGGTTTCATTTCAATGTCTTATGAATTCCTGGTGAGTGCTGTTTAAAGTAGTATGTGATGATTCATTGACAACTGGAATTTCGGAACTCAGATATTTTGTGGTGCTGGAAATTAAATTTATCTTGCCAAAGTTGTTTAGAACTCATTTAGATAAAATCAGTATCGTTCTTTTTTTAATGTTCTGAAATTTGTAAAGTGTAATTTTAAATTTAATTATTTGTTTATTTTTTACGTTACCTTACCGCTTTTACAAGTCAGAGAATTACGCAAACTTTGCATCGTATTATATTTGATTGTTATTAAAAGTTTCTGGGATTTTACTCTTGTTTGTTCTACTAAATTTACACTTTAAGATTGGAGTTTTTTCCAGATGAAAACACTTTCTTAAAGTCTGGACCTTCTACATTAAATAGTTGGTATTATTTTAATTTGCTTAGTAATATTTGTAATAGAGTAGATAAAATATGTTGGAAGTTTTGACCTTCGTCAGACGGGGCAATTTGCTCCTGCTTGTACCTCCAGTCCCGATGGTAGTGATTACATCAGTTGCATAAAACCAGAGCCATTTCTTAACAGGAAAATCTGCAATGGTCCTCTGCCTGTCTGATAAACCATGCAGGAACAGCTGTCCAACCCAGGCAGACCTATACATGAATGTCAGAAAATGCCTATTATTTCCACTAAAACAGAGCCAATGCCAGACCAAACCACATCCAAGGAATGCATTTGGGACAATTGCTATGAACACTGTTAATTATGAGAATTCTGTTGACATTTGAAGGCATTTGATGATCTTTTCACGTTTCTGAGGAGTTTCAATTTAACTTTGTACTAGCCTTACTATATGTATGAGGTCCAATGGTGGAAGCATTTACTACAAGTCGTAGCATCACCAAAAGAGAGGAGGATTAGTGTTGAAGACGTGGGATCAATTTTACTTTGGATCTCTGACGCAGAGACTGGCTTGAGTTAGAGATAAATTTTTTGGCTGGTAAGAGTTCAGCAAGTAATTTCTATTTATTCTTCTGGTCTTACTAATGTACTGGTATGCAATGAAAATGCCAATCAATTGAATTTGTTCAGAAATTATTATTATTTAAAACACAATTAGCATGCTTTAAAAAAAGTATATTTTACTTATTCGCGTAATTTGAAATTTAGATTCAATCACAGTTTCGTTCTATACGAGAAAGAAAGGAACTAGGACTTACACTGTAAATTTATTTTTAAATCTTGAGACACCCAAATATTCTTTACGAAGAGAATGCAGGCTGAAGCAGAAACTTTAATTGGATATTATTTTTACTTTGAGTAAAGGGTAATTGTTTTACATTTAAAGGTGCTATTCTTTTTCCTCTTGTACAATTACGATGATTGTAATGAAATCCATTACGTGTATCACGACAAGTTTTCAACATTACAACTATAGAATTGCAGACACAAACTTTCTGGATGTAGTCAAGAGTACAATTGATTTCGTCAAATTCTCACTACATGGTACACTTTTTTAAAGAGTGGAAAGGTGATCATGAAACAGTCAGAAATCTTTCACTATCAAGGTCATCTGCAGGAGGCATTTTATCCATGTCGACTAAATGAAACCTAAATTTTCAACTGTGATGGATTAATCCATTAGAGAGTCTTGTGAATGGAAGATTAAGTTTTATTTTCATTTAATCAACTGTAAATGATAATAATAAATATGTAACAAATGTAAGAAGGAAAACTTCTTTAAACATATTTTAAATCTTTTACTTATAACTATATTAATAAATCGTTTTACTAATTTCAAGAAAATACGGTGAAATGATCCAATTTTTCACTTCATATTTGTTTTTTTTAATTAACGAATGATTTTAATTTTTATAGTTAATAATTTTATACCTTAAGTGTATCTGAGTTAGAAATTAGAAACATTCTGATAAAGCAAGTTACGTTTTCGATGGTATGGCAAAATGAATTAACATTTTAGAAAAATGACACTTTATTTCAGAGAAGTCATTTCACTGGATAAATCTTTCATAATTATTAAAACGAAAGGAATGAGGCACATTTACAGTAGTTATTTTAAATCATATGCATTTAAAAAAAGGTTAATTACGAATTGCGAAGTAAAATGCATTTTCCCACATTATTTCATATACACAACCGAGAATTTTTTAAATATTACAAATTTGATATTAATTCCCAAATGGAATTTGATATAAAAAATTCTAAAAACATTTTAAACATGCCGTTCTCATGTCGAGAGATTTTGAATGGAAGATTAGCAATGCAGATATCATCGATTCATGAAAATCATTTAGATTCGTTTTCGGTGATAGGGGACGGGAAATGTACAAGTCCAATTTCCGGAAAAAACAGCGCCTACTATCGCATATCACTTGCCGCAAGCTAGGATACAAAATTGCATCTTCGTTCGAGAGATTACCATAAAAGTTCACGTGTTTGAATAGATATATATGCAGGAAAATGGCAACATTGTTAATGAAACATATGTTTATGACAGCAGCATTGAATTTCAGCTTCGATGCGCCTTCTAAGCGGCTGCTCTTGATCTGTCAACGATTCTAAGCTATGCCTCGCTAAACCATCTTGCTTTCCTTTTCTTCGTCATCCGCCGTCGCGATGGGTTCTTCGTCGGTATTCATCAGCAAAAAATATAGTAAAATATTATGATTCTAAAAGTATTAAATTATATACAAATATAGCCTTGATAAATTCAATAGCCATGAAATTCTCAACGACAAACTTAAGTCATAAGTTAAAATTGCAAAGAATACTTTTTTTGAAATTTAATCAAATCAAAACATACTCTGCTTGTCAAACGTTGCCAAAATATTATCAAAATTATATCATACGATTGCAATAAATAATCAGATTCATCGTGGCGTCCAAATTATATCGCATGAACAACGCGACGTTATTTTCTTTCTCTTAAAACGAAATTAATTTGAAATATATCATTTTATGTAATTTAAAATTTCTCCAGGAATATCGATCACAGCAGAGACAGAATTTTATATCAATCGATAACAAATTATATTTCATTATTTTAGTTCTATTAAATTTAAGACGACAATTACTTTTTATATTTAAAATTACTGAGAATTTGAATTGTTCTAACAATGAATAATGCTGTTTAACATTTTCACAGTGCTATGGGCAATTTTATTTAGGTGACGTCAGAGCGTTACCGGATCAATTGAGACAATTCTATATATTGGTACTGATAATATTTTTTGTCAAACATGTGGATTTTTTGTAAAAGGTAGACTAGGTTGTTTTAAAGGAATATAGCCCTAGTAAAGTTTAATTTCAGTACCCCTGATGTCGTAATACTGTACAGCTCCTTAAACCTACCACTTCAGAGGGGCTATAGGCAGATCAGGGAAAAAAAAGAACAAATATTGCTTAGTTAAGTTTTTCTTCTGTATCTAGTACACAGTGACAGGTTTTCCACACTATGGGTGTCAGAGCCTCATCATGCTTCAGAGAATCTAGGGGCCTCAAATCCTATACAACAACCACATGTGAGGTGCTAAAGCCGGTGTCAGAATTAGCGATGCTAATACATTTCTGTTAAGATTATTTTAATTCACAGAAAGATTCTCCTCTCACAAAATAAGGGTGAAAATAATGGAATGAGAAGAGAAGGTGGAACATGGCTAGGACAGAGCGGTGGGAGAAGAAATAAAGCCCGGGATTTGTTTGCTGATCAAGTTCGACCACCCAGGCACCAGTGTTTCTCCAAGCGGGTAAACCAGTCTAGAGCCTCAGGCAGCCCCTCCGACTATTGGAACAGGATACCTCTTCTGTGCAGGAGTCCAATGCAAGAGATAGTTTTATATTTTTGTTGAAAGTTGTGGGCTTGACCGGAAGAGACTGGAAGGGGATTGCATCCCTTTGTGTGAAAGAGGTGCAGCTTTGAGATGGCTTCCTCAGGATGTGCTTTATTTTTGTTGTTTCAGTTTGCTGTATAGAAAGCTATGGAAACAAGGAAAGAGGATGGTTTTCTTGTCTGGAACTGTTACTTTGTCTGGAACTGTTACTAGAGAGGAAGAGGGAAAGAAATTTTGCCCCTTGAAGAAACCAATTGGCATCATTGAAAAGGCGACACTCCAGATACTTTTGAAGATGTTAAGCACTCGTATGCCACGTTGGTTGAAAAGTAACTACAATAATGAGAATAGTAAAATAATTATGTCATAAAACATTAAAACATTTATATGATTCCCAGCGATCAAAATGCAAAAATGTATTAAATTTCAATGTGAATGCTGCCATTTATTTAAACACTAAATAATTTTTATTCAGTGTATATTTATTATCACTAAAACTCGTTTCGGGATTGCCACGATATGTCATCAGAATTACATGACGTTGTAATTATAAAGTGATGATTTTAATTCATAATTAGGGAAAATAACTTTTTTTTAGTTATTCTTAATTCTTTTTCTTACCAAAGGTAAAAATGAATACTGTTAACTAAAAGCCCTTTTTAGCGCATTTCGTAATTCGCTAAGAAATTTTAATTCGGACGTTCAAGTCAAAGGATTGATATTTATATATTTTTAAAGATAAAAGATTTTTGAAGAGAAAAGTAAGAATTTTCAAATTTTTTTAGTAAGAAAGAAACTTTAAGAAATTAAATATTTTATAATACATTGTATCTCGAATCTTCTATACTGTTTATGCCAATTCGAATCTCTTTAACATAAAATTATTGAAATTGATTTAATTACTGAAATTCTACACAAAATTGTATGCCTTTATTGTGTGCTATGGCTATTGATTCAGAATATGTTTTACTGCATTTCATTGGGTATCTCTTTAATTTATTTCAAATCATTTCATGCATAGTTTTATTTCTAAATTCATTTAAATCTTGAGGAATCAAATGATTTCATAAATTATGTTTTTAAATAAAGTTGATTTTTAAATTATAAAAAAGTTAAAGCACATGTATACATATTTATAAAATTTGTCTTAAGCTAAGTTATGTTTGCTCGCTATTATAACCGGTGTTTTATGATTCATTATTATAATAAATACGTTAATTTATATTATATTAATTTTTATTATAAATATAATAAATCATCAAGAAAGAAAATAAAAATTATTAAGAAATAAAGATTGAACAAAGTAACGGATTAAAGAATTCACCAGATGAACTTTCTCAAGGCGTCACTCAACCTGAATGGATTCAAAATAAAAGACGACAGGAATGTTTTTCTGCTTCCCGCAAAGAAGCACTACCTATAACAATATTCTAAACGGCTTTCAGTTTTTTTTTTGTCGGTGAATTAGAAGAAAAGGCATTTGAAACTTGCGTAACAAACTGAACCACAAAATATACTGATGATATCGAAGCACATTATTTCAAAGACGAAGTGAAACATTTTATTAAATACACAAAAATAAAAAAGTAACAAATCTAATGGATATGTACAAATTGATTAAAGATGGTCTACAATCAACATTTCCCAACGTGGAAAAAATTTTAAAATGTTTTCTCACTTTACCAATTTGTAATGCAAGCGGAGAGAGATCGTTTTCAGTTCTGAAATGCGAAGAGCAATTGCGTAATAATATGAGACAACCGCATTTAAATTAACTGTCGCTTTTATTTATTGAAAATGATGTAGTACAAGAATTCGATTATGAACAAATTGTAGACAAATTCTCAAAATTAAAAGCAAGAAAAGTGACTTTTTAGTAATTTTATGTCTTTCCACACCTGTTTCTGTGTTCTTAAAATTTTACTCCGAATTTCAAAACTAGCAAACTAAAACTTTCAAAACTGCTGCTACTAATATATCTGATATAATATTTATTTTTGTATCTCCTTCTAAAGTTTAATTTCATTTTTTGTTACCCTTTAGCACTGTAATTTGTTTTATTACCATTGAAGAATGTTTATTTAATTATATTTTTTATATCAGAAAACGTGTGAATTAACTGAATTAGTAAACAAATTTTTCATGGTACACTTTTGATTAGTCGTATTATATATAAAACATATTGCTTTGCTTTAGAATTCCCATTCCTATTTTTTTAAAGAACAGTACAGTTTAAAACAAAGGAACAGTGAAAAAAATTAATGATTTACTTTGTAGAGCTTAAACTATGTAATATTTTTTTTGAATAATTATCTTAATTTACTTTAAAATACTGTTTTTAAAATTTTTCGGGAGATTAATTCTATAGTTTCCCTCTTTTTTGCCTGTATTGTTATTACAATATACCATTCTATCCTTTGGGATAAAAGAGTAGACACTGCTTATTCCAGCTCCTAACTTAGATAGCTATAAAATGGTTCTCAGTTTATGGTAAAATTCATTATATTTCATAAAGATAAATTGATGATTTATGAGCTCATTTACCATTTTATAAATGAATAAGTTACCTTTATTAAATTTAAGTGAAGTAAAATAAAAAATCTCTGTTTTGAGTAAAAAAAGATTTCTTTACCTATTTAAAATCATATATATATATATATATATAAGAAGCAAAAAATAATAGAAAAATATTTTATATAAATTATTAAATATTAATTATATATATATATATATGTTTTTTTTTAATTTTTTAACTTCTTTAATTCTTAAATCACTTTTAACGACACCTCATTTTAATTACTTCTATTTATATCGTAATAAGCGCACTACAACTTTCTTTTAGAGTCACGTGTCTTTTCTGGGAAAATTCCCTTTTCTGGGTACTTAAACTTTGTGCGCATTCCTACTCCATTTTTTTCACGCCAACATGTAACGAATAAAAACAGCGCGCCGTCTCGCGCGTTACCTTTTCAAATCTGGTCATGGATACGCGTATAATATAATTATTTTAACTATTAAAAAGTAACATACTATAGTCTACGATGGAATAAATGAAGATTTAACAACACTGCTGTCTCTTTCTTGATATGGATTACTTCAATTTTAAAACCTGATGTTACATATATATATATATATATATATATATATATATAATTGGATTGGAAACAAATTGGATAACGAAGACCAAAAATTAAAAGCATAAATAAGTTATTTTACATTATATTTTTATCATCAATAAAGTTCTTGGGAGGGGGGGGGGCCTCAAAATAATTTTGCGACTGGGGCCTCATATCGTCAAAATCCGCCACTGATTATTAATCGCACTGTTATTAATCGCATCTTAGAACTTTTAGCTTCGCATATTATAACATTCACTTTTCTAGAGATGAGTGGTTCTAAGTGATTGACCTGACCCGGGTCGACATTTTCGGAATAAATCGTTCGTTCGCGAACTAACGTGTGGACCTTCGAAAGAGTGTGTGGACCCGTTCGCGAACTACTGTGTGTAGTGAGGGAGGAAAGTAGAAGGGGAGGGAAGGGATTTCAATGTCGCGGGGTAGAATGGCAGTTGTGTTTGTGTCTGTGCCATTGGGAGGGGAAGGGGGCATTTTCTCTTCGAGAAGATCGTCGGTGTACGATAAACGCGATTTATTGAAGGGAGCGCGGGAAATACATGAGCTTATACAGAGGCACGGATTATTGAGTAGGCAACTGCTGCAACTTTTGGGAGGCCTCAAGATTTCTTGTTTCTGTACTTTCAAACTGTTATTTAATTTAAAAAGGCCATGCCCTCGATCTTAATAAAATTAAAATTAAGTAACGTTTAAATTTTGGAATATTATTCTGACAATTTCTTAATTCGTTATCATCTGTAATTTTTATATTAAGT
>BGPR01034464.1:0-14604 GCA_013235015.1 Araneus ventricosus
AAAAGGAAAAAAGAACATTTCTTTTAGCAGACAATACTACAGTAATTAAATGGTAGATGATGGTAATAATCGTAGATGGTAATTACCTTCGTGTTCAGAACTCATCACATGTATAACAATGGTGTCCTATATATCTTTTGTGAATTGCTCCACTCTTCTCAATGAAATTTGGAATTTTAAGCAGTCGAATTTGGATGAGGAAAAGAACCCTTCAAATTAATGATCACTGATGTAACCGAGTTACGGTTACAGAGACAAAACTACGAAAACTCCAAATGGCAGCACCTCTTTATGTATCGGAATGTATTCTTCATAATAAACAACCATAAATGGCGTTAGAACGGTAACTGTAGCACCAAAACGGCGAATATAGACAGTTGGTTGGTTGGTTGTTTGAGGTTTAATGGCGCAAGAGCCATTTTTGGCTAAACTGCGCCAATCAAATGTTAAAATTCAACACAGTGGTACTAAAATTTTAAAATTCAGTGAAAATGTGAAAAAGAAATTGTTTGAAATGATCCAGATGTGAAAAAGCAAAAAACAAGTTAAAAGGACTAAATGCTCATAAAAAACCCAATGTTCTTTAAAAAATTAAAAATATTTGGATGGTATTTCTCACCCACCAAGTCTTGCAAGGTTAGAGACGGTGAATTAAAATGGTACTCTCGATGAGATTTAAAAGATGGACATTCAATTAAAATATGATTGATAGTAAAATCTGTATGTCATGTAGGACACACAGGTGTCCTTTCGCCAAAGATGAGATGCTTATGCGTGACGCGAGTATGCCCTATACGGAGGCGAGTCAATTTGACATCTAACTCTCGTATAGGGGCGTATATAGACAGAGACACACGTAGAAAATTTGTGAAACACTATGAAATGTTTTGTTTCTCTACTGCTTCTTTATTCTTATTGTTTCGACTTTTTCTTGGTCTCTGTCTTTTCTGCTCTCTTTCGTGCTGCACGCCATTTATGGTTTTTCACTATAAAGATTGCATTTCAATAAAAAATGGAGGTATTGCCATTTGGAGTTTTCGAAAATTCTGTTACTATAACCATAAATGTGAGAGCTGAACTGTTTTTTTTCATATCATTCTTGGAGGCATACCTTAAAATACCTGTATCCGCAATTTCATTCCATTTCCTTGAATGGTATGATCTCCAGGGACTCATAAACAGGCAAAGATTTTATAATCACCTTGTAGTATATTTGTGAGACAGATCATTTTCTCAAAATGGCGAGTTTATTTTATAAATTTTTAAGAAAATTTGTAATTTGCAGATACTTTGCAGAACGTATAAAATAATATTAAAATTATACTGAAAATCAATGCATAAAATTTTCATATAAATTTTCAATTTTTGATACTTGGAGGTATGACATTGATCTCCCATGGAAAACTGCTCCGCTGTACGATGAAGCTTTACAAACCAATTTAAAATCATTATAGTGTATAAAATTTATGCACCGCTTCAAATTTTACAGTACAGTAGGACCCCGGTAATCCGGACGAATTCAGGCACATGGACGTCCGGATTAGCGGGATTTCCGGATTAGAGAGGTTTTTAAAAAATAACGTAAAACACTTTTTTCAAAAATTGTATGTATAGGTACTATGGTATATTTGTATGAACTAACATTATATGGATAAATTGAATGAACATGATACAGTATGAACATGATATGTACATACATAATTACTACATATGCAAGTGAATGAACATAATCAGTGTCCAATCAAGTCAGATTTTTCTTTCCGAGGCCGTTCCAATTTTTAATTCAAATGCGCGGTCTCTTAAACGTCCGAGGAGCATAATTTGCCGCCTGCTTCACAATTTTGCTCTTCAGCCTACTGTAATGAAGTGTTGAGTGCCGCCCTAGCCTCAGAATGAGAAATTTTGATGGAGTTTACAGAATCAATTTTTCAAGCAAATTTTTCCACGACTTGTTGATCAGCAATGTAGACACAGATGCCCAGTTAGCAAGACTGAACACGACATCTTTTAAATTTACATTTGTCTGTGTTTTTTCCAAGTTTTCATTGTTCAGAGGATCATTGAGAATCGTCGTAAGAAGCAACTTGCGATATCCCAGATTGATATTTTGAATAACATTCTGATCCATGGGTTGGATCAGCGCAGGATTCGGGTTTGCATCATTCCCCATGGACCGTCCGGATTATAGAGGGTTCCGGATTAGCGCGTGTCCGGATTACCGGGGTTCTACTGTATATACATGGAAAAACACCACCAAGATCTTTGATTCTGTCATAAGATCCTAATAAAAAGTTCCATAACCATATATAAAAAAAACCCCAGTGTTCTACCATGAAAGTGTTTTTAGCCATATGTAATCCACAAGGTCGTCTTCCAAGTTTTCAAACTCGGAATGGAATATTCATATTCCGTCCAGTACAATACATTTTCCATTTGACTAAGAAACCGAACATCTTACACCATTTCTTTTTTTCTCCTTTCTTTCAATTGGTTGGATACATTTCTATATCAGAATGGGAATCAGGGAGAAAAATTCTTCCGAAATCTAACACCACCCTTTTTTCAGAGATGAAAAGTTAAGCGGCAGAAAATTCGTCTGAGAAAAAAGACACGCTTCGCAGGCTGGGTGGGATTGGAATTTCAATCTTCCGAACTATTTCCTCGATCCAATATCCCTGGGCCCCTGATTGTAGAGGAGAGAGGGTGACATTCGGTTAAAACGACGTTTTGGAACCGAGGCTCTGATTAAGTTTTATTTGCGGAAGTAACACGAGAATTTCATGGAATCCCAAGTAGATGGAATATCGTGATAGAAGCGGAACGGTTCAGGTTCTTTTGGAATGATTTTTACTTTCTCGTCTACGAAGTATACAAAGAGAAAGTATTGTAATCGTCAAAAAATTCCAACTCGAGATTTTGACGAATCTCCACGTTTTAGACCTCCCTGATTCAGAAAAACACAATTTTGGAATTATGTCTGTCTGTGTACTGTATGTCTGTGTGTCTGTGAACACGATAACTCGAAAACTATTAGAGCTATGGGGATGAAATTTGGTATGTGGTCTTTAAGCATAATTTGTAGGTTTCTAACAAATTTTGGACAAACTAACTCCGTCCATGGGAAGTCTGTCTGTCTGACCGCGGTCATGTGAACACTATAACTCAAAAACTTGAATAGTTAGATGAATAAAATTTGGTACACAGTTTTATCGTCATGAATGTAGGTCCGTATAAAATTTTGGGCCAAATCCGTCCAAAGGTTGACTGTCTGTCGGTCCGTATAATTTACTTTTGAAGAGAATCCGTTATCTCCACGCGCATGCGTACTGGAAGAACGGAACGGAATTTCATTGCGGTGTAGCGAATTACGTCAGTTTGTCCTTGAGCCTGTAAGAGAGGAAAATCGTTACGCATCTCTTTGAAATTCTTTACCTAGATATTTTTCAATCACTATAATGAAAAACCTTCTGGTAGTCATTGGATTCTGGGTAACTAATAGGTTCGAATTTTTTAAACCGCGCGGGGAAGGGGAAACGGCACCTTTTTGGGGAAGTATACGAGAAAGTTAGGGGAGAACACTCCCGCTGGTTTCAGAGATGAAAAGCTAAGCGGCAGAAAATTCGTCTGAGAAAAAAGACACGCTTCGCAGGCTGGGTGGGATTGGAATTGCAATCTTCTGAACTATTTCCTCAACCCAATATCCCTGGACCTAGAGGAGAGAGGGTGACATTCGGTTAAAATGACGTTTTGGAACCGAGGCTCTGATTAAGTTTTATTTGCGGAAGTAACACGAGAATTTCATGGAATCCCAAGTAGATGGAATATCGTGATAGAAACGGAACGGTTCAGGTTCTTTTGGAATGATTTTTGATTGACATTTCAATCTGTGGTTGGAGGTAAAAGAATCGCGTACCATTTTGGTTTTTAGATATTTTTTGTTCTATACCGATTGTTTTATTGTTGGTGGTTATACTTGTGGCAACATCTTCGTCCCGCGTGCGCTGCCTACCTTGCTCATGCGCAGTGGAGAGCTGAATACTATAAAGCCTCAATCTTCATCTCTCTCTCTCACTCTTGCTTTGCTTTATGTTCTTGTTGTCGACATGTTAATTCAGTTATCATTTACTTTACTTTTACCTTCTTAAGTTTATTAAAGTTGTAATTGTTATCATGAGTTAGTTCCTTCAGTGTTGCGTGATGTTTCCTGGCACTTGCACGAGCCAGTTCACACATGCATACTTGTCAACGGTGGTCCAAGTTACCTTGCCTAATGAGATGCAGTAGCTACTCTCTTTGTTGCAGTAACCAGAATAGAAAGTAATTTCTGGCCCTGGTGCTATAGACCATGATGATAACCAAGTTAGCCTATTGACCACCGTATCGATCCAAAGTGGCAACCTTTACATTTGGTTTGCTAAAGTCTGCACTTCAGTCTCTAAAGTTTTATACCATTCCAACCTGAGGGCATTTGAGAACATAACTTTAAAAAGTTTTGCATATATCGAGGAGTTTTGATAGAAATACGTCTCAAATCTGCGTTGCCAAAGACGAGGTCATATAACATGGTCAATCTGGAACTATTAACACATGATGTATCACAATTTTTAATCTGCGTGCGAGTATGGAACAGATCAGATAGTTTGGAATCATGTTTGATGGAGGTCTAATTTGAATTTGCATGGCGGTTGTTTAAGGATGGTCCAAGTAGTTTTGCATCTTGAATACAAGTCGAGCTGCATCCACCTTTTCAAGTTTCTTTAGTGCACCCGTTGAAAAAATGTTGCTGCCGAAAAATTTCGAGTGCAACATGACGTTTAGACGGCAAATCTTCATTAGAATCTAGTTTGGAATTTACCATTAAGTTACCATTTTAAGAATAAATATTAGAATTTCTATATTATTGAATTATTTAATATCAGAATTGTTTTCAAAGTTGGATTGTTCCCTTTCGATCAAAGAAATGCTTTTTTATGTTCTCATGACAATGCACGTTTTTTTGTGTAACAGAGAGTTCTAAAGATTCGTCTTGCATTTCTCATTTTATATCCAAATGATAAGACATTTAACACCTTTGCTTGACAAACTTTTGCGAATTCTGAATAGGCATATGCAATAAGTGTCGGTTATGTTTATTTCTAATAAAATAAATTATAATAAGAAACTGCATTTGCTTCTCATTAGTTTTTCTAAAGCCAGTTAACTTTTCGCAGCTTCCTGCAGTATAAAATCTGATCTGTTCAACACTAACAGATAGAAATACAGGGTGGGCGAAAAGTCCTTGACACATTTAAGAAAATATGCCGAAAAAAAGACAATTTCGAACTGATGCTAAAACAGGGCGCTACAGGATCAAAAATCCAGATACTGGAATTCTTGTTTTCGAATGCCATTTCTTCGCTTCGTTTGCAAATTGCGTCATTCTTAAAATGACCTCTCCCAGTGAAAAGGCGAATTGTGTTGGTTGGTATTTTGAAAGCAAATCAATTGTAAAAGTGCAACGTAACTTTCATACCAAATTTAATAAACCACCTCCAAGTCGGAACAGCATTTTGTCCTGGCATAAGAAATTTCTAGAGACTGGTAGTGTTCTGGATAAACCAAGGAGTGGTCGACCATCAGCCAGTGATAGCGATGTCGAACGAATACGTGAGGCTTTTACTCGTTCTCCTACGAAATCAACAAGACAGGCTTCCATTGAATTAGGAGTTGCCCGATCATCAATAAGGGATGCGCTCCATAAACGACTGCACTTTAAACCATACAAAATGCGACTCTCCAGCAATTAAAACCGAGTGGTTTGTCAATCCGTTTCAACTTCGCTCTTGATATGCTGCATCGCATTGATGTTGATAATGATTTTTTACAACGCATTATCTTTACGGATGAAGCAACTTTTCATGTGTCGGGCCACGCCAATAAGCACACCACCAGAATATGGGGATCTGAAAATCCACACTTTATAATTGAAACGGTACGTGATAGTCCAAAAGTTAATGTTTGGTGTGGTTTAATGGCAGACCGTGTCATTGGTCCGTTCTTCTTTGCCGAATCAACTGTAACTAAAGAAGTCTATTTGGATATGTTGCAGTTATTTGCCATTCCACAAATATCACATATAACATCTTTTGGCAACAAGATGGAGCTCCACCACATTGGGAAAAAATTGTACGCAGCTACCTCGATACACAATTCCCTCAGCGATGGATTGGACGAGATGGTCCACTAGCATGGCCACCTCGGTCTCCCGATTTAACTCCGGTGGATTTTTTCTTGTGGGGACAAAGTCTTCGCTTCGAAAATAACCGACATTACACAGCTCAAGACACGGATTATCGAAGTCATTGAGAATATTTCACAATCCATGTTGACAAGCACGTGGAATCAGATCGAGTATCGCCTAGATGTGACACGAGCTACGAAAGGTGACCATATCGAAATTTGGTAGACTTTTCGCCCACCCATCAAGGATTTTTCGCCCACCCTGTTTATCCAAACTGCTCTGCACAGGTTAATTTTGCAGCATTTCTGTAAAACAATATAAAAACGAAAATTAAATCCCTTTATCGGTTTTGTTCTGAAAGTGATCGATGCACTGAAATAAAACACTGGTCAACACTGATTTTTTGCCAACGATATTCCAGTGGTTTTAAGGTAATTCCATTTTGCTGATTCCGAATCCAGCATTCTTTTTGTCAGATTGGCTCCAGTTTCTGAGATAAAGTGAAAATTACATTTCATTAGTAATAAGTACGCATCACACAAATTGCATTGAAACTGTCTGAAATATAAATCAATAATAAAATTAAATCAATGCAATAAATCAACTTAATTCTAAAGGGATATATAAATCACAAGATAAATGTATGCAGAAATCACATACAATTTGTGTCAAATGTAAGTTAGAGAATAAAATTTAAAACAATATTAATGAATGAAATAAAGAAAATTGCGACAAATAAATAGACGAATCATAATGGTATGGTAAAAATACATGATGTTACATTAAGTCCAATAAAATGAAAATTAAAGAAGATGGCTCAGTTACTTCGTGGAAAAGCTTTTATATTTTACCCGAAACTTCCACTGTACCTAAGATACAGTGGAAATTTCGCATTGGAGTCGCTAGAAGTAATTCGCCACCATATGTGTGTCCCACCACTGTTGATATCGTTGTTCCATTACTTTGATATCCGGTAGCCGAAATCATTTTTTAATAGTGTGTTAATTTTTGTTGTTGTAATTTTGTTGTATTCTTGGCATACTTTCTGAACTAACAAATAATATTCCATCTTTGGAACCTAGTTTTGCAAGTGTTGCCCTAAACAAAGAAAATAAATAAATTTGATATTTTAAGACCTAAATAACCTCTTGCTGTGCATTCAACTAAAATACAACGAACTAACTGAACTTAAGAGACAAAATGACTGGAGTAAAATAAGTGTAGAATCCGGCCTGTGGACTTCATGAAGGGTCAATCCTCGGTTTGTATTTATTTTTCATTTTCTTTTTTAAAATGTAATTTCTAGGTGATGTTGTAGTTCTGTTTTATGATTTGACTTTTGTTATACATATACAATGTATATTATACATTGACCTGCTGCATTCAGTCGACAAATGATGCGTGAATATTATGATGTTGATTAGGAACTAAAAATTGCATATTGAAGTAATTTCACATATTTTTGACAGTTTTGAAAGGATTCTGTGATAGGAAGTTATAGTCTGATTTTGATGAAATAAAATTTATTACTCTTAAGAATTTTAGTATTTAACAGCTAATGAGATTAAGAGAAACTTGAAAATTTTAAAAATTAATGAAAATCGGTCTAATGTCGCCACTTTTTAGGACTTAAGGCTCATTCGAGGTTATAGATATCAATAAATTTTATTTATCCCCCGTTTCCCTCGTTTTATTTCTCAACAATTCGCAAAGTTTCCCGCTGTATAGAAACACGAAAAAAATGACTGTTTTTCGGCCCATTCTGGTGCAGATACGATTGAATTGTGGACAATATGTATTATCTCAAGAACTAGAGCCAATTCGACAAAATTAAAAATTGTTTTGAAAACAGTAGCCTCAACATACCCTAAAACAGTTAAAATTTTTTTGGCAAATGAGAAAATTTTTTTTCTCCCCAGTGAAATTGAAGTTGAGATTATAACAATTTTTTTTGTCTTTAGTTTTAAAACTGAGAAGCGTACAAACCGGAGTGGCCCTAAACTTTCTCGTATACTTCTCCGAAAAAATTCTGTTCCCCTCCCCGCATGGATAAAAAAAATTCGAATCTATTATACCCCAGGATCAATGACTATCAGAAAATATTTGGGTAAAAAATCAAATTCGAGTGCGTTCCGATTAAATGTGAATTTCTACTCTTGCGCTCAACGAGCCAATCGCTGATGCACAGATTGCTACAAAGTACGCATGCGCATGGAGAGTGAATTGAAAAAAAAGCCGCCAGAAGAATTCAATAAATATCGTGCACAGAAGATTGCGTCCAATACGCATGCGTGTGGAGATAGCGGACGCGTTGGAGATGCGCTTATACAGACCGACAGACAGTCAACCTTATGATGGATTTGGCCCAAAATTTGATACGGACCAACATTCATGACGATAAAACTGTGTACGAAATTTTATCCATCTAGCTATTCAAGTTTTTGAATTATAGCGTTCGCATGACCGCGGACATACATACAGACAGACTTCCCGCTGACGGATTTCGTCCAAAATTTGATAGAATCCTACAAATTATGTTTCAAGACCACATACCAAATTTCATCCCCGTAGCTTTAATAGTTTTCGAGTTATCGTGTTCACAGACAGACATAATTCCAAAATTGTGTTTTTCGGACTCAGGGAGGTCTAAAACGCGGAGATCCGTCAAAATCTCGAGTTCGAATTTTTTGACGGTTACAATACTGTCTCTTTGCCATCTTCGTATACGAGAAAGTAAAAAGTTTATCTCTGCTTAGTTGGGTTTTTCTCTGAAAATTCACGGGAGATTTTTTCCAGATTTGAATCGGGGTCAGATGA
The DNA here is from genome assembly GCA_013235015.1 of Araneus ventricosus. Classification (NCBI taxonomy): domain Eukaryota; kingdom Metazoa; phylum Arthropoda; class Arachnida; order Araneae; family Araneidae; genus Araneus; species Araneus ventricosus. The sequence continues at coordinate 9,038 of BGPR01034464.1, forward strand.
CAAGCATGATGCCTAAGCCGGCCTTCTGCTCTTCAAACTTACACGCATAAGCATTTGTTGTCGGGGGAATCTGCCCCTCTTTGTTCAGTATGCCAACGCCCAATGTCAGTTGTCCACATTCTAATCGGAAGGCCACATTTCAGTCATCAACTCATCCGTTGCTTTAATTCCTCCTCTTTCCTTCATAAAGTTACCGATCCAACTCCTTTTACTTTCTTAAAAATGCTTGGATTTTAGACTATTTGATCTGAACGGCCAATTTTAGATGTCTTAAAATCATATTTTTCTAGCAGTAGGATTTTTATACAGGCTATACAAGCTTACATATTAATACTAGACAATGACAGAATTTAGCTAACTTTTAAAACAAGGCATCAGCTCACATCATAAGTTTGGCGCAGCATAAAAAAATAGTTTTTGTGCCAACTAACTCAAATAATCAAATAAAAAGCACGCCACGCATGCATTAAGATGTCTCAAACACGACGACAGATTTAATGTTACCAAGTCCACATATACGACTGATCTTAGGTGAGTAGGGGGTTCGCTCCTGCGATCATCCGACCACCGCGACCTGTCTCTGAACATTTCTACTCTTCATCACGGAAAACGAAGCAATTATTTTTTCAAAAGATGGTGACAACGACTAGCCACTGATTCAATCAACCCAAGATCCTCGTCTTTTCTCTGCTCCCACAGATAAGGCGCCACCCTCAATGACAACAACACAAAGAGAAAACCGTCCATCCTTTCTGAAGAAAATAAGGACATTCCTTCGAACCTACCATGGTTAGTTGTTTCTCTGGAGTAAAGCCCATAGTACAGGGAACCAAGACCGACAGTTCCAGACTTGTAGGGGGACTGACTCTGTTCATCGCCAATGTAAATTTCTTTATATAATTTAACTTGCAATTCTTCTAGTATTCATTATAATCTGGACTCAACACAGCGGCCCCATTTTTGTAGAAGGACCGCAACTGTAATATACCAATGTTCAAATCTGTTTTCATTCTTTCCTTTTTTTACTTTCTCGTATACGAAGTATACAAAGAGAAAGTATTGTGATCGTCAAAAAATTCGAACTCGAGATTTTGACGAATCTCCACGTTTTACACCTCCCTGAGTCCGAAAAACACAATTTGGGAATTATGTCTGTCTGTGAACACGATAACTCGAAAACTATTAGAGCTACAGGAATGAAATCTGGTTTGTGATCTTGACACATAATTTGTAGGTTTCTATAAAATTTTGGACAACATCCGTCTACGGGAAGTTTGTCTGTCTGTCTGTCCGCGGTCATGTGAACACTATAACTCAAAAACTTGAATAGCTCGATGGATCAAATTTGGTACACAGTTTCATCGTCATGAATGTAGGTTCGTATCAAATTGTGAGACAAATCCGTCAACGGGTTGACTGTCTGTCGGTCTGTATAATTTACCATTGATCTTTACACATTATTTGTAGGTATCTATCAAATTTTGGACAAAATCCGTCCAAGGGAAGTCTGTCTGTCCGCGGTCATCACTATAACTCAAAAACTTGAATAGCTAGATGGATAAAATTTGGTACGCAGTTTTATAATCAGGAATGTAGGTTCGTATCAAACTGTCAGACAAATCCGTCAAAGGGTTGACTGTCTGTCTATATAATCGCATACTTCTGAACATTATAACTCGTAAACTCTACGGCCTTGATAAATCAAAATTGGTATGAGGCCTGTTAACAATAATTGTAGATCCGTGCCCAGTTTTCGTTTCAGTCGGTCTAAAAAAAGTTGTTCAAATCGCCTATTTGTCTTTTCTCATCACACAATGACGTGAGGCTATTATTGCGTAATTGCACGATTCACTTGCGCTAATCCTTTCCGCTTCTACCCACGCCTTTCGCCTCCAAGCTTCCGATTCCCAAGATTTTTATCTTCACTGCATTAGGGACGCTTGTTCGTTTTACTGCCTTTTAGCTTATTTTTCCTCCACATGTGTTAGGAGTGTACGAGAAAGTTTAGGGGAGACCACTCCCGCTGGTTTAATGTACAGTTTAAGTCTTTTGATCTAAATGTTCGCTTTTTAAGCACTCCTATATATGAAATGTGCTTTTTTCTCTCTTGCTTTTTCAATAAAGTTTCACGCATACCCATCCAACCAACAGAGAACCGTTCTAGCTTCTTCCCGTACTCGATGTAGAACTCGTTCAACAGCGAGTACGGGAGTATGGTGTGGTGTTAATGTAATTATTGATTGACGACGCACACACAACAGGAATGACGTGTGGATCTCGAACGTGTTAACTTCTCTATGGCAGTCCTGATATACGAAATGTAGAAGAGGTTTATATGAGCCTAACAGGGAAAGGAATAAATTCCAGATTTTCTTATCAAAAATAAATTTCCTTGCATGAAAACTTATCTTTGTCTATATGTATAACTTTTCGACCTTACAACTATTTTAGTTTTGTGCTCAATGATAAAATTTTGTACTTCAGTGAACCGTGAAATTTATTACAGATTTAAAAATTAACCATGTTCAAAGAAAATATGTATTATCTATATGTAATAATCTCGCTTAATATTGCTTCAAATTCTAATATTATATATTTTAAAGTCTTAATGTAATCCAAAATCACTTTTCTTAACCTGCAGTTTCGTTTTATTAACCGCGCTGGAGGTATATTAAATCTCGCGTTTTGGCATATTTATTACTAAAAGAATATTCTAATTACTTCCACGCGCCTACACAAATCGCGAAATCAGCGACTTATTGCCGCCATACTTTTCCCTAAAACACTTAAGTAATTTACTAAAAATAGCTAATATTCCCTACACTTTGATCACGTGTCTATATGTAATCCCCACCTGAGAAAATGCAGGGATTTTCTGTTCTCTTTTGACTTGAAACTTAAACCAAGATGCACGTACATTCCGTCACTCTTCCCTAATAAAAGAAAATCAGACTATAACTCGGTATTTTACTGACTACAACCACGAAAACATTTTATATATGTATGTATATGTATAAATTGTTATTAAAAATATTAATGTATTTAAAGATTAGAATTTTTGTAAGGCCTTACATTTCTGTCTTTTCCTATTCCTCTGCATTTATTTGCACTGCTTTCTTCTTGCGAACATAAGAGATGCAGAATAAGACGTCGTTGTAATAAATAGTAACATAGCTGCTTTTAGAATCGAATGGTAACAATGTAACACAAAATACTAACATTCTTTCGTATTTCTATTTTTGTATGTTGTTTCCTTTATCTACTGAGTATTTCCCCCCGAGTATACAGGGATAGAAATAGACGACAACTACAATAGTCAGTAAGTTTTCTCTTTCGAACTTTATCCCTTGGAATTCAATGATTAATAAAAAATCTTATTACACTGCTTGAAATTTATTTATTTGTCATCAATTCTCGACTTTAGCATTCTTGGTTAATTTCTTTTTGTTTTCACCTCTTTCAGAAAAGTTAGGAGTATTTGAATCGTCATTAACTATCCTCTTGATTCTTCAGTACATTAATCTGAAGACCTCAAATATTTTTAATTAATGCTTTAACATTGGTTTAGATTCCAATTGATTTTTTTCTTGACAGTATCCATAAAACTGGCTTGGAAAACAAGGCATTTGGTTCAGGTTTTCACTACAAAACCTCAAAACTTTTTAAGTGACGGAATTACGATTTTACCAGGAAAATAACAAAAAATTGTCTATCTATGGGAAATATATTTATGTAATAAAAATTATTTAAAATGTGGAAAACTTTTGTATTATTTTTTTTGTAAAATACGTAGACACCTTTCCCCCAACGCGGTATATAAGATGGATCACTATCTACTGGAAATGGAAGGTAATCCATCTAATCCACTAATTCGAATCGAGACAAACTTATTGCCATTTTGCAAAGTGATTATGATTTTAAATGTCACCAACACCTAATAGTTTTCGCCTTGAAATCTAAACCAAACCAAAACAATTTCAACACATTCTTTAATTAATTCCTTGTAATTAATATTTACCCTCTCTTATTAATCGAAATCGAATATAATATCGTACATGTTTGTTAACCTCTCTCAATCTGTACCATGTCTTCATGTCTATTTTTCCGGATTTTCAAGAAACAGCCCCCCGGAGCGCATTTCTTCCCGTCACCGTGAGTTATGAGACGCCCCAGGAATGTAGAGGTAGTTTGTTCTCAGTCACCTCACAGCGAGAGACTGTCGCGAATTTAAATGTCTAAAGTTTTAGTAATTTGTTGCGAAGCTATTAATTTCTCAGCGCCCAGGTGACAACCCTCGCAGACTCTTTAAATACACCCATCCTTCACTCTGTTGCACTTGTGTTTTAATCTATAATTACACTTAAACAGAGGAGAAAACAACCGTTTACTCTTTTGGGTGAATTTCTCTTACGAGGGATGTTCGTAGTATCTACGCAAATAGTAAAATGTTTCAATTCTAAAGGCAGAAATTTCATCTTGTATTTCTTTTTTGAAATCCTTTCTCAAGAATGATGAATTCGATATGCAGTTCGAAATTAAGCTATTTCATAGCAAAGTAATAATAATAAGTAAGTTACACCCACTGGCTCATTTAGTCAGCATAAAAATGCTAAAGTCCTCTCTTTGGAAAAGGAATAATGACTGACGTTATCTCCATGAAACTGGACTAGTGTTAACTCTGTTTTTTTCTCTACAACAATTGTCTTCCTTCATCTTGTATTTCATTCTTTGGGCGTTTGAAATCCTTTCTCAAGAATGATGAATTCGATATGCAGTCCGAAATTAAGCTATTTCATAGTAAAGTAATAATAATAAGTAAGTTACTCCCACCGGCGCATTTAGTCAGCATAAAAATGTTAAAGTCCTCTCTTTGGAAAAGGAATAATGACTGACGTTATCTCCATGAAACTGGACTAGTGTTAACTCTGTTTTTTCTCTTTACACCAATTGTCTATGCTTTTGTATCTTTATAACTTCTATTTCTTATAATTACTGAATTTTTTATTTATTTCGTTTACTTAGTTATGTATTTAGACCTTTTTAAGGAATCGTATTCATTATTTAGTCTCATTTTTTGTTTTTTCAGCTATATATTTGATTTTGTTTCATTGCTTTTTTGTTTAAAATTCTTCGATTCTGATTAATTCTTTTGAATGTTTTACCTTAATTTATTCATGGAAATTTCTTCGTTCAGATAATTGGTATTTGATACTTGATTGACATAATTGATGTACCTTGGACCGTTTGTCCTTTTTGGACACCCAAGGGCCCCTTGTGGGGCCCTTGGGTGACCTTATATTGAGTGGGCTGCTTCACAGCGGCCTCTCTTGTTAAACGCTTGGCTTCGGATTGTAGTCTGCACGCATGCATCTTGACATTTGACAAACTAGACATTTGACGTACTGACTGACTCCGATACTTGACTCATTCCAAGTATCGGAGTGGCTACTTACCTTCTGTGGCTTTTACGAAGGTGGTAGGAATTTACAAAATACCCGCTTAAATAGTTTTATTTAAATTTACTTGTTGACATACTCATGTCAAGTATCGGAGTGGCTACTTACCTT
>BGPR01034465.1:0-16461 GCA_013235015.1 Araneus ventricosus
GGTCGACTTATTCCTACACAACACGTTGTTTTAACTTTTCAGACACCGGTATTGCCAAAATCCATAAAAGCAGGATATATAAATTGCAAACTTCGTCCATATATTCCCAATCCTCTTCGGTGTTTCAAATGCCAGAGATATGGGCACTCCCAACAGTCGTGTCGGGATACTGACCCTGTTTGTGGTAAATGCGCTGAATCTGGTCACGAAACAAATGTTTGTCCTTCTGACACTTTCAAATGTAGAAATTGTTCTAGTCCCCATGCTGCATCTTCCAAATCTTGTCCTACATGGATTTTTGAAAAAGAAGTTATTGCAGTTAAAATTAAAAGGAATATTACTTTTCCTGAAGCAAGACAAATTGTAAAGGATAGAACTCCGAAAGTTGGCGTTTCCTATTCCTCTATAGTTCAAATGCAGCCAAAAATCAGCAACAACACATCAGAGATAAGTAGCATGCAACTACCAGTCTCTATTCCCCTTTCAACATTGCCATCTAAGTTCTTTACTGCTCCGACAGCTACCACTAGTATGAAAAATAATTCACCAAAAAAACCGAAGCAACCAACTCCTAGTACTTCTAAAACGGACATTGAAAAAAATAAAAAAAAATTAAAACCTCTTGAGAATAGCTCCAAGAAAACTCTTGATGCCAAACATTTTTTGAAATCAAACACTTCTTCTGAATCTGATATGGAACTGGATTCCTCCTCTGCCTATAGGAACATTACGAAAAGTAGAGAGAAGCCTAAAAAACCTCCAGATAAAAATTGTTCTTGATGGCCTGCGTGGTTTCGTGGAACTGCCGTGGTTTCCGCAGCAAGGTTTGTCACATTAAAGACTTGATTTATGAAGTGCATCCAGTCTGCATTGCACTTCAAGAGACCTACTTGAAACCTGCTGATATTGCAAAAATCAAACGCTATAGTCTTGTCAGAAAAGATAATGAAAATGAATCTGGTCGAGCTTCTGGAGAGGTTCCTCTCCTAGTCTCCCATGATACTCCTTCATCTGTCATCACTTTACATATAAATTTGCAGGCTGTAGCGGTTAGAGTTATGTTTTCCAATTTAGTAACTATTTGCACCCTATACTTGCAACCGAGTACTAGTGTCGATGAAAGAGATCTCAACAGATTAGTCGATGAATTGCCTACTCCTTTTATCATTCTTGGGGATTTTAATGGTCATAGCCCATTGTGGGGCAGTAAGAATACAAATCTTTGTGGACGACAAATTGAGGAGCTTGTTAATACTCACTCTCTTTGCCTACTTAACAATGGAGAAGACACCTACTTCCATCAACGAAGTAGAACTTTCCACTCTTTGGACCTCGCACTATGCAAGCCGTCTCTTGCTCCTTACTTTAACTTTAGAGTTGGTGTTAACTTGCGTGACAGCGACCATTTCCCAATTTTTCTGGACCGTGTGAATGTCGGCTCTAACGATGCTCAACGTCCAACACGCTACTTGTTTCATAGAGCTGATTGGACAAATTTCGCATTAAAAGCATTGATTACTCGTGACATGGTGGAGGGTGAAAATCTTAATGAAGTAGTCAACTTGGTTACTAAAACCATCATTTCAGCTGCAGATGACAGTATTCCCAAATCGGGACTGAGCTTCCCTAAGAATAGGAAACCATGGTGGAATAAGTATTGCACTGATACCAATCGTGACCAAAGAAGAGCCTGGAATGTTTTCCGGCGACATCCAACCTCGGCTAATCAAATAGCCTTTCAAAGAGCTAAAAGCATCGCACGGTGGGCTAGGCGGAAAAATGAACGTGGATACTGGATTAAATTTGTGTCCGGTATTAATTCCTCTGTTACAGCAAAAGATATGTGGGATAATGTTAGAAGGGCGTGCGGTATTTACCCCGAAAAACGCATCTCCTGTCTGCGAAAGGACGGTCAGGAAGTTCGAAATATTTCAGATATGGTGGATGTTCTTGCTGAAGCTTTTGCCTCTAATTGCTCAGCAAGCAACTATACCGAACCTTTCCTCACGCATAAAAATCGTACGGAACGCATTAAGTTGCGCTTCCAGACAACAAAACATATATCTTACAATACTGGCCTAACTATCTTTGAATTGCACACAGCATTATCTGTTCTTAAACACACTTCACCTGGTCCTGATGAGGCTACCTACTCTATGCTTCAACATCTTTCAGAACACTCCCTTCTAAATATTCTTTACATGTTTAATCGCATTTGGAAAGAACATGTCTTTCCAGATTGTTGGAAACATGCTTTTATTATTCCTATTCCGAGGCCGAGTAAAGACCCACAGGATCCGCTAAATTATCGACCAATAGCCCTAACCAGTTGCATGTGTAAACTTTTTGAACGAATAGTAAATGTACGATTGGTACACATCCTAGAAAAAAATGAATACATATCTCCTTTCCAGAGTGGGTTTCGGAAGTCACGATCTACAATTGATAATTTAATGTCATTAGAAACGGATATTCGCGTTGCTTTTTTAAAACGGAATCATCTAGTGTCTATTTTCTTCGATATTTACAAAGCATATGATCGTACCTGGAGGTATGGCATCATGAAAAATCTATACGATCTTGGTTTTAGAGGAAACTTACCTATATTTGTTCAAAACTTTTTAAAGCAAAGATTTTTTAGAGTCCGGATGGGGAATACTTATTCCAATATTTTTTGCCAGGAAGAGGGTGTTCCTCAGGGCTCTGTCTTAAGTGTGACCCATTTTGTTTTAGCTATCAATCCCATTTTATCAGTAATCCCACAAACTGTACAAAAGAATCTTTACGTTGATGATTTGCACATTTCTTGCTATGCTCGCAACATGCAACTCATAGAAAGACAGCTTCAGACAGCCATCAACAATATTGTTGAGTGGTCAAATAAAAGCGGGTTTACTATTTCTGCACAAAAAACAATAGGCATACACTTTTGCAAACGGCCTCTTCATCCTGACCCAGAATTGTGGCTGAGTGGTGTCCCTATTCGCTTCCAAGATAACTATAAAATTTTGGGTATAGTATTTGATAAACATTTGACTTTCCTACCGCACATTGCCAGCTTACGGAAGAGGTGTCTTCAATCATTAAATATTTTAAGAACTCTATCCAATATTTCCTGGGGAGCAGACCGCTCATGTTTGCTTCGTGTTTATCGCAGCGTTATCCGGTCTATGATAGACTATGGAAGTGTAGTATATGGCTCTGCTCGACCTTCTTACTTGAAACGCCTTGATTATGTTCATCATCAAGCTCTAAGGCTGTGTTTAGGGGCCTTCCGAACATCTCCTATACCTAGTTTATATGCGGAGGCTTTTGAACCATCATTATCATCTAGAAGAGATAAATTGTCTCTTTCTTATTACTTTCGTATTCTGTCAAACGACAACCATCCTTTACATGGGACATTATTAAATGGCAATAATAATCGCCTCTTCAATGCCCGCCCCTCATGCATCCCTCATTTTGGACTGCATATGCGTAATATACTTCCAGACACTTTTCATGATGTAAAGATTCACACAAATGATTTTTGTGGCCATCCTCCATGGATGGAAAACAGCATATCTTACATTAACCCTTTTGGAAATTTTACCAAGTCAGACTCCAATAACTCGGTTTTAATTTCACTTTTTAATCAACATCGACAATTTTATCAGTCTTATCAACCAGTTTTTACGGATGGTTCCAAATCCTTGAACCATGTTGGCTGCGCATTTTTTACTAATGGTCACATCGTCAGTTATAAACTACACTCTTTAACGTCTGTTTTCTCTTCCGAAATTACGGCTGTTTATTTTGCACTCAAGTACATTGATGTTCATGACATTAGAAAATCCATTTTATACACTGATTCTATGAGTCTTCTGGAATCTTTACGTAGCTCCTCAACTCGTAATCCACTCATTAAAGCTTCTATAGGCATTTACTTTCAAAAGGGGCTCGGATTCTATTTTCATGGGTTCCCTCCCATGTTGGCATTACTGGAAATGAATTGGCAGACAAATCTGCAAAATCGGCTACAGAATTCTTGACACGACCAATTGTTTATGCTGATGTGCGATCAGCCGTCAATCAGCGGTGCCATTGCCAGAGGCAGGAAAATTGGAATATGGAAACAAATAACAAGCTCCATGTCATTTAACCGGTTCTCTCGCATTGGGTTACGAAACTTAACAGACGCTGTGACGTCGTGTTAACTAGACTTCGTATTGGGCATACACGACTGACACATAAATATTTGCTCTTTGCGGAGTCTCCTCCAACATGTAGCCATTGTGGTGACATACTAACTGTCAAACATATCTTAACAGACTGTGTGGCTGTTAATAGACATCGGTTGAGGTACTTTTGCTCAAGCAGTTTCGACTTGTCATTTTTTTGGGACAAATTCCACATTTTAACCTCTTCATGTACTTGAAGGACATTGGTGTTTTCCATGATATTTAGTTTTCTTATCTTTGATCTGATCTCTTTTAAATGTCTTGTTTTAGTATCTTTGTACTGTCGGTTCATTCATCTCACTTTTTTACTTGGATTTTAACTAACGATTCTTTTAAGCACTTATTTTCTGTACAGATTCTTGGTTTTCGGCGCAGCTTATCCCATTCGAGGATCTTGTGCCAGGGAAAGTCACATCAAATCAAATCAAAAATCCATCTAGAATTGTCACATGAACCTTAAATGGCCCAGTTGTATCCCAACTCAGAATTCTGTATGTTTCGTTAGTTCCTCTTAAAAGACTGGGAAATGCTTTTGCCTTTGATGTATTATTACAATACTGGACATTCAGCAGGACTATTCTTTCATAGGATAATAAGGAGGTAAGTTATTTTATTTGTTCTTAATTTTATAAACCTAATGATATTTTACTGGCTAATTCGTGTTCATCTATTAAAGTCTGTGCTAATTTCGATTAATTAAAATATTTTACAAAAATTTTTATCTAAAACATTTTACCACTCTTTTACAACCGTTTCACCTTCCAGCGGGCGCACTTACGCAAATTTTACGACATATCGTGCATCGTATTACATATATATCGTGTTATTTTACAAAAATAAATGCAACTTTTATTTATGCTATCTGTATTTATTTGCTTAATAGTAAACTAAGATTTTATAAATAAAATTGCACTTATTTATATCGTTATTTTATATATTTATGTAATAAGGTGCACAATTCGAGTATCTCTTGCAAACACGCGCCCTCTGGAAGGTTAAACTAGAAGTTTCATGGGATACCAAAAGTATTTTGTTAATAATTATTTAAAATATATGTGTGTGTATTTGGCATTGGTATTTCTTGACGAGAATATAATATTTCTTATAAAGCATTAAGTCTTTTATCGTAGTCTTCATGTGATATTTAAACGATAAGGATATTATATTAAAGTTTCTAGATAAAAGTTAGGCGATTTCAATCCATGACCATTGAAATGTTGGACGTGAAGTTGTTCGTATCATCGTTAAATATAAAATCTTGGGAAGAGCTCGTCAAATCGGTAACAGCACTTTTTATAACTTTGAGACGGGGAATACCTGTAATATGGAATGAAATAAGAAATTGCTAGTTAGCAATTTGAAGAGCATGCGAAGCTCAGAGATAGATGACCACTGTAAAACAGTGGAAACTACGCTAGTTTTCTGATGAAAGGCGCTGTTAAAAAGAATCTATTGCATATATAATTTTGTAGTGAGTGCAAGTCATTTAGACAGAGGTCAGAAGAGTAATCTTGAAACGATGTTTTCGAAAAATCAATTTACTTTCTTTATGGTAACCGATAGATCCAGAAAATGCAAATATTATCAAACGAAACTTTGGTCTAATATTATATCGCCCAGATATCTCATTTTTATGCAAAAATGGTATTGTGTTGGGCAAAATTAATATTCAGGCAAAACTAGTTTGAGCTGTAATCGAATGAATCAACTTAATCCGAGTTATAAGCGACGTATTTTATAAATACTTCTGCATCTAAAGCAGACATATTTATAACCCTCTTTCTACAGAAAATATTTCAATAAATGTTAACACATTGACAGGAGACGTCAAATGACTTCTTTTGATATCAATGTTTGACCCTTTTTGAGCTTGTATCTAATTTGTTAGCAGTCAACAAGGTGTTGATCTAATAGTGAATCTTAAATTTCAATTATCCCATTCGAGGATCTTATGCCAGGGAAAGTCAAATCAACTTCCAACTTAAATTTCAATAAGTCTACTGTAACTCTGTAACAAGAATAAGAAATCACTCCCTTGAGCAACGAATATATTTAATCTCATAATTAGATAAACGCATCCTATTCTGAACATTTATTATTTCAATCCATATAAGAACGAAAAAGGGCACCCTAGATACTCGAATATGTTCAAATAATTTTTGTTTTTTAAATTAATTGTTGCTTTAACTCTGGAATGGTAACGTTGAGTCAAATTGACTCCTCCCACTCAAACTGCGATTCTATCACTGTTAGAAAAATATAATTCTCCTTCTTTCAGCTATGCTATCTACAGACCTCGACACATTAGAAGATAAAATTCAGAACGTGTAGGATCTACCGTTTTAAGATCGGAAGTTAAATTTTAAAACTTAGCGAGTCAAATTGACTCGCGTTAGCGATAGAGGACGTAGGGTGTAGTCAATTTGACTCCACGTTACCGCCTAGTACTATGTGAGCGGAATTAGTTCGACTCCTTGATTCCATTCTTTATCCTGCGAATCCTTGATACCATTTATATTTGCTTTTTTAAACTTTTTTTTACCAGATTAGTAAAACATGTTATTGAAAATGTTAATTTTTTCTCGGAGAAACTGTAGAAAATATTAGATACGAGATCTTTGCTATCGGAAGAATTATGTAAAGATTCTGATGAAGATGTTGACGTTCCCGATTCAAGATTGTGGCGTAGTTAGTTTACTTTTGACTATTTTGTGTTGCAATTCAATTTTTACCAAAATATATCTTTATAAATACTTACACATTTTTATTCGCTACCTTTTTCTCAAATCAGGGTTTTACACTTCGAAAAGCAAATATTTTTGTATTGCATGTTAAACATTTTATGAATAAATTCTTATCGATAAAATATATTTCGTCCTTGCTGCTGTGATATTTTAGGAGCTTTTTTTCGCAGCATTAATTACGTAATATTATACGATTCTTATTTTTTAACACGTTCGCTGCCACGACTCGCCCCTGTGATTCGAACCTTCTAATTAGATGACCCCCTTCTCTGCTATCTCTTGACTATAGTTAAGAGGTCATCTAATTAGAAGGTCCGAATCACAGGGGCGAGTCAAAGTACTTAAACGGTAGCGACCGTATTAACCTTCCAGCGGGCGTGCCTACGCAAATTTTGCGACATATCGTGCATCGTATTGCATATATATCGTATTGTTTTGCAAAAATAAATGTAACTTTTATTTGTTATCTGTATTTATTAGCTTAATAGTAAACAAAGATTTCATAAATAAATATTGCATTTAAATTTATTAAAGAACTATAGAAATATGTAATACGATGCACAATGCAAGTATCTCTTGCGTACGCGCGCCCGCTGGAAGGTTGAGTTTTCATTTTTAAACTTCAAAAAATCGCAATATTTAATATATACTCATTGATATATATGTGAAAACGTGACTTATCACTACAAATCTGTCGTTTAATAAATTTAAAATGTTTTTATTTAACCTGTGTGTTCATAAAATGCGCCACCGCTTCAAAATGGATTTATCTTAGAGCCGGAGTCAAATTAACTCAACGTTACCAACGAAAGGGGTACTGCAGTAACGTTACCATTTCAGAGTCTAAGTTAGACTTGTATATCAAGACTGTAATGCGATGCATAAGTTACTCGTCAATGTAAACAAAGGTGTTAAAATAGATTCAACTGGGTGTTCTTTATGACTGAAACTGCAAAATTATCTGTCTAGCAAATTTATAAAGAATTTAAAATGAAATTATACTTTATCATGAATATTTAGTTTTCCTTGTCCCTTTGCGGACAGGCAACTTTTAGAACACTCGGATCTGGGGCTCTATCACGATTCTACCGGCAATTATTCGCATCGAATAGTTCTCGCTCGCGAGCACTCAAATACAGCGAGAAAATAGTCGTGACCTTCAACTTAGATCTACCACCAACTCCGAGTGAAACCAAAGGGAGTAATTTCTCACCGTTTCCGTGAGTACGAGAAGTGGAAACGATCGACCAATCAAAAGAGCACTCTTTCCGATTTCGAAGCATAAACAAATCGACTGTCGAGTCGGCCTGTGAAGTATATTGTTTTAATGAAAACTACTTATTTTTGTTCAAATGGTTGTAGTCGTGCAGTTTTTACAGCGTAATCAAAAATATAATTTGTTAGATAAGTGGTTAATAAATGAAGACTTTGTGCACAAAACGTCTTGACTAGTGCAGAAAAATTGTCCTTTGGAACTACTTTCCAGCAGGACAACGATCTTAAACACGGCTCCGAGATTTGTCATGAATGGTGTCTCTAAATGTTAAACAGCAACTTCATAGTAGGGTGGATCGAAAATTTTTTTTTTCAGAATTTCAAAACCTACCTATGCGGAAAAGATGTTCTATGGTATGGAGATTAAGAGAAAAATAATAAAAAAATTAAATTCTAAATTTAATACTACCGAAAGGGGGTTGAATTTTCAAAAACAAATTGGAAAAATTCTTGATTTTGATTATTGATTAACGATTTTAGATTCGAAATAATTGTTTTTTCTGCAATATAAATAACCAAAATTGACGATTAATGAGTAGTGAGTACTAAGTAGTGAGTAGTATAATGTACATTGCAACACTTTGTGACTCAGCTCCCCCTCCCTACACCGTCAAATCAGTCCGGTTAAACAACTAGAGCAGTAGGCAATCCCATCTTTCTTCTGTCTCCTGCTTTATCCTCCCACCCCTCCATAAGTCGGAAGTGGTACTTCATGGAATCTTCCCCACAGTCACACCTGTAGTGACAAAAGTTTTAGCTGCAGTTAGAACATTGGACCGATTTGGTATTTCCGATCGAGCAGGCGCTGCCATCGTGTCAGCTGCGCTTCAAGATGTGGGCATTATCTCAGAAAGCAATGTTTTGAACGTTGACAGAAATAAAACTCGGCGTGGGGAGAACGAAGGCAAGAACCTCTCTATTGTCTCAGGTCATAAAAGATTATGACCATGACCAGTTTGGTTTATACTTAAATGGGCGAAAAGACGGGACTGTATCAATGGAAGACAACAGAAGAAAAGTCGTAATAGAAGAACACATAAGCTTGGTAAAAGAACCTGACTCTGAGTACATCGGCCACGTGTCTGTAAATTTAGGGAGAGCGCAAATTTTTGGAAATAACATAGTTTTTTTGTTATGCGTTGACAATGATAGATGTAACAAAGTTTTTGCGACGGAACATCTGTCAACACAGGTGCCAAAGGAGGTATTATACGTAACATGGAACTCATCCTGAATCGTCCACTACAATGGTTTGTGTGCCAGTTACACTCCAACGAGCTTCCACTACGTCATCTTTTCGCGCACGTGGATAGATCCACAACTGGACCCAGAAGCCTGACTGGCGAAATAAGAAAATCGTTGGCTGGATGCGAGAAGCTATCTGTAGTTTCATCCACGCCAACAGAATACACGCTATGTGAAGTGACTAACAAGAAAGACTTAAGTACTAATCAACTGTACTTAACGGAAATTTGTGAAGTCATAAACTACTGACATTGCAGAGAAAGTCTGTCGAATATAAATCCTGGAAAAATTAGCCACTCAAGGTGGCTTAGAATCACGAACAGAATTCTCAGGTTCAATGTAGCTCACGAAAATTCATCCGAGGCTTTGACATTAACGACATTCATCGCAAAAGTCTATGCGTGTATGTGGTTCAAGATCAAAACGAAACTGTTAGGAAAAAGATAAATTAAACATAATATATTGTATTTACCTTTTTCTCGGTTTTTCCTGGCTCGGCTTATCCCATTCGAGGATCTTGTGCAAGGGAGAGTCAAATCAACTTCAACTTCTCGGTTTTTCCTGACCTAAAGTTTTCAAATGTACGCGATAAACGCCTACATAAACAAGAGTAGTTCGCTTCTGTTCATTCCCGAGAAATCGTTTTTATTAATCATTAAACACATTTTTCTTAATCTATAAACATATCAGTATTATAAATAATAAATTAAAGTTCATGATCTCATGCTGTATTAGTATTGTGCAAGATTAAACCATTTTTTAGATGCAATCATCTAATTAGCATGAGATTCCGATATTTATGATTCCGAGTCGTAACTGCTACATTGTATGCAAATGAGTGCAAATCTTTTCCACGTGATCGCCAGAAGATTGTATAAAAGCGGTTGCAAGCATTTTTTTTATTTTATCCTCTTTGCTTTCGCTCACTGGCTGACTCGCGCTACTGTTGCTCAAATGAGCATGTAAATATTCTATTTTTAAAGTTGTAATAGTAACTTTGTGCTTTTATATTTTTTGTTGCACTTAAAGTAATAAATGCCGTTAGCCGTAAATATTGTTGATTCTGATATTAATCGACTAAAAGTTGTTGCATTAAAAGTCGTATTAGTATGCGATTAGATGTTATTTAAAGGCCACTGCGTGATTATAGAATTTCTTTGAAGTAAAATTCAGCCAAAGATTTACGTAATATTTTTCAAAGAGATAGAAATCTCATCAAACCATAATTAATCTATAAGGCACAGCATTTGCATCAATCAATCGTTCTATCGCGTTATTTCTCGAATGATTTGAAGGATGTCATAGACCCTGGTATTAAAAGAAACTGATTTTTTGGCCATCCAGAAAATGTCCTGATATCAATGCTAGCTGACGACAGAAATCACATAAGGGAATTAGCTCTTCGAAGAATTCTGAAAGCACGCAAAGTCATTGCCTACTGCTCTAGTTGTTTAACCGGACTGATTTGACGGTGTGGGGAGAGGGAGCTGAGTCACAATGTTGCAATGTACATTATACTACTCACTACTTAGTACTCACTACTCAGTAATCAATTTTGGTTATTTATGTTGCAGAAAAAACAATTATTTCGAATCTAAAATCATTAATCAATAATGAAAATTAAGTATTTTTCCAATTTTTTTTGAAAATTCAACCCCATTTCGGTAGTATTAAAATTTTGAATTAAATTTTTTTATTATTTTTCTCTTAATTTCCATACCATAGAACATCTTTTCCGCATAGGTAGGTTTTGATTAATAATTTTTTTTTCTCCATAGAAGAGCGATCCACCCTACTTCATAGCCCACCTCAATCTACCGATTAAATCGCATCGAACATTTAAGGGCAAAAATCTTCGTGAACTCGAAAAATGTGACATTAAGAACAAGATCTAACTAAAGTGCCATTCAGGACATTTGGAGCAACATTTCACCCAAAGCAACAAAGTACTCGTGGGAATATTGTCACAACGTTTGGAGAGGAGAAAAAGGTCAAAGGAAGGTATCCGTTGATTAAATAGGACCTAGTTAACATGCAAAAGATCTTGCATAAACTATGTGAATACCGAACGGAAGCTTTTTTTGCTCTTCATTAGCGACATCTTTCCTTTAACCCTCTAAGTGTTTCACACGTATTTCTACGTTGACCTTGGACAACCCCAAAATCGTTAAACACGCATTTCAACGTGTGGTCGAAAACACCCCGAAATCGGTTTGCACTGAATTTTACGTTCATTGTGAACTGTCTCTAAAGTGTAACACACGTACTTTTCCTAATTTCTTACCCCCCCTTTCTTGGTTTGACATCTTGATTGATTATCCGGGGAGAGCACAGGTCAACACAATGAAGACTGATAAGGATGTACTTACTGCAAATTGGAGATGGCACAGGATCCGAAACCCCACTCTCCCCTGTGGTGTAGGGAATTTTAATGCTATTTGCATTGAGGTTATATTTCCGGAAGAATTGCAGTGTCGGATTTTTTTTTTGTTTAATGTCAGCCTGGTTTGATGCTATATTATGTTTCAAGTACTATTCTTTTAATACAATTTATGTGATATAAGATTTTTTTTCAATGCCTCAATGCTTTAAAGATCCATATCGAATGGTTACGTAAAATAGATATTGTGGTTTAAGTAAAATAGATTTTGTTCCAATACCGCATTCAAGCATAAAAAAATTGAAAGCCTAGGGGAAGCTAAGAAAATCTGCTATTTATATATAGTTGAACAGTGTTCTTGAATCAACACATTTCACCCACGTTCAACTAGTTTTATGATATTAATGTAAACTTCTTTCATATTAATAATCTCCATCTACTCATTTTTCATTTATAAAAATAGAGTAAAATTAAATTTTTGTCAAAAAATAGAGCAAGTTTTAAGGTATATGAAAATGATGCATTATTTTTATTGTTTTATCTTTCAGATCAAATCGAAAATTTCAGTTTTACAATTATTTCATTATATATGTATTTGATTTTTATTAAAAAAATTAATTTTCAGGTTTAAGTGTAATTTTTTTAGACTAGGACAGATTTTAACTTCATTATTACAACATTTAGAAAAATATGTTTTAAATTCATAAAAATTACAATGAAAAAATTCATTCCGAAAGATAATTATCATTTTATTAAATAATTATTAGCCGGAAATTTAATTTTAGGTCACTCTGAACTGAAAAAATAACGTACATGGAAATAAAAATTAAAGAAAGTGGAAAAAAATTTTATTTTTTACATTGTAAAATATTTTCTTTTTGTTAAAGGCAGGGGAAAATATAGTTTAGATGAAAACGTTATCGACTAAATTTAATGTTTGGGTGTGTGATCTTATCAGACTTTTAATAATCTTATTATGAGACTGATAATATCTGCAGCTTAACTCTCTTACGTTTATTTGAATAATCAATGAAGATGTTTATTTCTTGCTTAAAATAAAAGAAGACAAAAATATTTCTCAGAAAATATTATACGAATACTGTATTTGCGCATTAGTTCCTTGAAGCACAATTTTTTTCCTGATGTGTTATTAAGCATTCTTCTATAAATGATTAAAACTATATAGCTAAATTGAATTGCTTTCGGTAAATGCATGCCAACTGCAAGTTAAATTTTCATTCATGCTCTGAGAAAAGAAATCCACTAATATATGTTAGAAACCATTGATACATCCAGATCCACTAATAACAACTTTGAAGACTGATCTTTCAGTAATAATAGCAGGCTCTGGCTTTGGATTATTTCAAAATATTACCGTCACCTGCCAGATCATGTGTTTTATTACATTATCTTATGCGTGCATGCTGTAATTTGTAAGGTGTAATTTTTTTTATAAAATTATGATTTATCTGCTCCATTTTCTTCATTCTGAACTTTAATAAATAATATTTCAACTGTAAATAAAATATTTATTTTCTATATGTTTTGACATTTTTTATTTTATTTAACTTATTTGAAGAGTAAAGGGTCAGTTTTAAGCTTGTTAAATTCGCTTTATATTTTCGAAAAGAACGGTACGATACGAAACGGCCCCCAAACTTTTTTGTATTCCTCACCGAGAACGGCCAAAACATCTATGAAGTGTCACTATTTTGTCGTCAATTAACAATTTTTACCAATGATACCATTTTAATAACTTTTACTGATCTTAAAGAGCACGGGAATTTTGTCAGAAGTATTTCTTCAGTGAATCAATCATGCTATACCCACTGGCGGATTTTGTCAGTATGGGGACACAGGCGCAAAATTGCTGTGAGGCCCCTCCCCCTACCCAATGTCGAAAATTCATCTTCGGCTTAGTATTACGATATAGATCGAATAGGTTTTGAGGCCCCCTAGATGCACGAGGCGAGCGCCTCTAACACCTGTGCGAAAAATCGCCACTGTATATACCAGTCCTCTGCTACGACCTTTCTCAAACTGATTCTCTATCTGTTTATGTCACATGTTTTTCACGTACAGATAGACATAACCATCTGTTAAAAGCACTGTATCGGGGAACATCGTTGTATACTGCTGATACTAATCCTATTGAGAGTCTGATATTATCTGCAGCTCAACTGTGTAGAGATTATTTCAATTATCATTGAAAATTTGTATTTCTTCCTAGAACCCAAAACTATTTCTAAGAAAATATTATTTCTTACTTCAGAGACTGCATTTATGCATTGGTTCCTTGAACCATTACAGTTTTGCTGATTTGCTATTAAGCATTATTCAATATGTGATCAAATCTAAATGCTTAAATTCCAGTGCTTTTGGTAAATCTTATACCAATTCTGAGGTGAATTTTAATAAATGCTATGAGACAAGAATCCACTATTATGTGTTACAAACCTTTGATATATCCGATATTAACAAGCTTAAGGACAGTTCTTCCAAAAATAATAGCAGTCTCAGGCATTGAATTATTTCCAAATTCCACCATCACATACTATATAATGTGTTTTATAGCAATATCTTGGATGTGTGTGCGTGTGCTGTAATTTGTAAAGTATAATTTTTTTATATAATTCAGATTTATCTACACGTTTTTATTTTCATTCTGAACTTGAATGGATAATTATATAAAACTGCAAATAAGATATTTATTTTCCAAGTAGTATGGTATACATGAATGAGATATATAATTTAATTTTTAAAATTTTGTATAAAGAATAAAGTGTCATTTTTATGCTTATAAAATTCCCTTTATATTTAGTACGAAAAGACCCAAAACTGTTTTTGAATAGCACAAAAGGGAACCTGACTAATTTCGAATATGTGGTAGATTTTCCTCCCTATTCTTACGATTTTACCAAGTTTGTAAAAAACTATCTGTAGAAAATAATTCAACAATTTTGTACTTCGTACCAAGGCCCATTTTCGTAAAATTGATTGAAAAAATGTTGATTGCTTTTACCTTCTCGTATACGTAGTATACAAAGAGAAAGTACTGTAATCATTGATTGTAAATTCGAATTTTGATATATCTCCTCGTTTTACACTTCGTGTTTCTGAATACGGTAACTCCTAAACGCAACCCTAATTGTAGATAAGGGTCCAATTTTCGTTTAAATAGGCTCTAATGCCCTGTCTAAACTCTAATATACCTTTCTTTTCGATAAAAAAGTTATAAATAAAGAATTAAATTTAATTTTGAAAATTTGGCCACGGGATGCTCTATGACCGGTACTATAGTATGAAAGTTTCAAATTTTGTTAATCTAGGTGAATTAATTTTCTGTTTATTATAATAAAAGATAATATCTTGCGTGCTAAATAACGGTATATGTATACGTTATTTC
Source organism: Araneus ventricosus (assembly GCA_013235015.1). Lineage (NCBI taxonomy): Eukaryota > Metazoa > Arthropoda > Arachnida > Araneae > Araneidae > Araneus > Araneus ventricosus. The sequence goes on from BGPR01034465.1 coordinate 15,271, forward strand.
TTCTAACATTTAGTCTAAACGTAAACTTTATTTTGAGAATTATTAACTCGTGCTCTTAACAAGCATATAGTACAAGTTTCAGTAAAAAAGGTTTGTAGTATTAGTTAATTTAAAACATTATTCAGGGGATAAGAAGGTTATTTCTAATCCTTCATATGTATTAATTATTACAGGCGGTTTTATAGAATACAGATTATTATGCTACTATCCATATAATAAGTATTTATGTGCATACAAAACGGATTAATCCAGTTAAACACTGTTTATATTTGTGATCGTTTCTCAATTTTCTACCTTTTACGGAGTACTAAATCAAGAAGCAATATGAAAACTTTTATTGCGACATCAAAAATTAGTAAAAAATAATTATATATATATAATTATTTTTTACTAATTTTTTATGTCTTTTTTAATTATATTTAATTAATTTTTAATATATGTATATTAAAATTTGAATATATGAATATTTGATTAATTTTTGAATATATGTATATATATATATATATATATATATATATATATAATGTCATTGTTTTTAATCATTAAAATTTAGTAAATTAATTTTAAATTCATAGAATAATATGCTGACGAGTAAATAAAGTGAAGTCACGGATATAAAAAAAACTACTAATATAAAATACAGCCAGCAGCTAAAATACAAATATTAATAAACGGCAAAAAATTTAAATCACAAAGATCTTAAAAATCATCAACTTTTATGCAGCTTCAATAATGTTCACTTTATTAGATATTCAAAACATGAAAAATAGGTATACGCGCCTAACCGGTGTGTATTTTTGTCATTTGGTGTTGTTGACACGAGCAATGTGCAGAAAATAGATCCCAACTGCCCATCTTGAAGACATGAAGTGTTAATTTATCACACAACAGGTGGGCTCTCCGAAGGCAGTAAGGGCTAGTTTGAATAGGATCCTAGCTGAATAGAACGGATTCATGTGGTTAGTCCCTTCGAGGGGTTGCTGATTACCCATGGATCAGAGGGGGGAAGAGACTGAATCCGCTGCGCTTTTGGAACATGTTCTGTTCGGAGGAGGGCGCACTTTTAAAACAGATAAGGGGTCTTCGAACAATCGCTTTTCGAATCGCTTTACAAGGGAGACCGAACCACTCAGAGGGTTAAATTTATCTTAATATTTTCCGAGCTTTTATTATTCGACAAAAGAAAATTTA
>BGPR01034466.1:0-16461 GCA_013235015.1 Araneus ventricosus
TATGAGAATTTATACATTATTTTATAGTATTCTGTAAAATCTGTAAAAATATTTAAATATCGTTAAGTAACATCTTTTAGGGCTGCAAAAATTTTATAAAAACTAACTTGGACAAAAAGCTCCCTTCTAAAAAGTTACTTAAATGAAAATTACAAGGAATCGTTAATCAGTTTCATTACGATTTTCCCAAATATACCATTGAATAAAATAATGGATTACTATGAAAATTAATTTTTAACATGTTGAAGATATTGAATTTTTTATCTATCTTTTATTCTATGGGGAAATACAGGAGAGCTAACCTTTCGTAATTGAAAATAAAGCCAAGAGATGGCGCTGTCTTGTTTATTCACTTAATGGTATTCTTGTAATGTTTCAGAAAACCAATTTTCATTCAAAGGGAAAAGAAAGAGAGGTAGGATAGAAAAGAAACCTTGCTTTCCCTGAAATTTCAAAATTGGACACATCAATCCCGGATAAATTTTTTGTTACCTTAAAGGTAGTTTCCATTGCAAAAAAAATGGCTAGTGCAAATATTGAAACATATTTTTAGCGACAAGTTTTTCTCAGCTGATATGAGAAAATAAGAAATATAAGTGTGAATTGATGAAACTCTTTCATCTTACTTAAGTTTCATTATTTTGAGCCATTCTCTTCTCCAGTTAATATTTGATGTGTCTAAATATAATTTTTTAGAATAATTTAAATTTATTTTTCATCTTATTATCTAATTAGCAATTACGCAGATAGTAATTTTATAAACAGCAGCCAATCGGATGTTTCTAGTTAAATTTTAGTCAGTAAAAAATTGGAAAGCTGAAATGCTCTACAAATGAATTATAACAAATAATTTTTTTTCTTATTTTAGAGATTCATCGCTTTAAGTCAAAACTTGCATCTTTATCTAAAGATAAAAAAAAATAATTTCATAGTTGAACAACAAACAATGTTTACTGTTGAGCAGCACAACATTTTAGCTCACTTATTTATCTCAAGATAGGCCTTGTATCACTTCTAAATGGGATGATTTGTGACGTAATTAGATCACGTTATTAAGCAGCAATTACACACTATTTTATGTTTTCTGTTGAACTAGAAAATCACCCGTCATGGTATGACGGATGCAAATTGCGTCTTCATTCGAGAGGAGTCCCGTCAAATTCAACCTGTTTAAGTAGATATATATGCGAGAGAAATGTTTAACATTGATTGAAAACAAATAAAATAAACATATGTTTTATGACAGGAAAATATTTTTATTTACATATTTCTTTATTCAAAAAAATCTCTTGGTAAACAAAATTCCGTGTTTTTTTCGCTGTTTAACAATTTCATTATAATTCAATAAACATAAATTCTCAGTTTGTCAGACGTAAATCAAAAGTAAAAATTTCTAAGTAATTCTTTTTCGATATTCTAATCAAAACAAAGCACTTCTCTGTTTGTCAAACGTCGCCAAAAATATTATCAAATTATATCATCACGATTTCAATAAATAATAAGACGAATCGTGGCGTCCAAACTAGATCACGCGCATGATATACCACTGACGTAATTTATTACTTTCTACTAAGAAACGGACATTAATTTGAAACATATGATTAATATAATTTAAAGTTTCTCGGCAACTATTGATCAAAGCGAGAAAAATTTTATATCAATTGATAGAAAATTTTATTTCAATATTTTATAGCTACTAAATTTGAAATTAGAATTACAATTACTGTTTTAAATTTAAAATTACTGAAATTTAGACTCTCTAGCAATGAAATAATGTTGTTTAAAGTCTCTCAGTGCTATGGCGCAAATTTCATTGTTGGTGACGTCAGAGCGTTACCGAAAGATAGATCTGGGCTATTACATTAGTAATTCCTCATCATGTGATTTGCTTGGGATTGCAAGATTTCTTTTAAAAATGTTGAACAAACTTTATTCATAATCTTGATCTGTATTTATCATTAAAAATAAACCATGAATATTTTTAACACTAATGACCCATCCCCCTAAGATAAAAAGCATTTTAAGCTTGAGGATTTTTTGTGTTTTCATCTTCAATACAAACTTTTTCGAATTTATTTCTTTTTGTATGTTGTTTGCTAATCAAAGGATAAAAACAACCAACATTTGTTCAGAAATATATCATAACGCTCATGCCATAAAGAAAGAAGGAATTCTTTTGAAACGGAAGATACACAAAATATTCTATATTTAGATTCCGTTTCTTATTTTCTCTTCGGTTTTTTTACAAGAAATTGCGGAATAAATTTACTTTTTAAACTTTTATCTATTGAAATAAATATTATCTTTCAGTCAACTGTCTGCTGTCTTTCTTCTTTAATATAGAAATATTGATGAGGAGAAATGTCTTATTTCGATTTAATAATTTGCATTTTTTTTTCTTTTTTAATTTTCTATTTTATTTTTCAAAAACTCTTCCGTTACTCATGGAAGATCTCTTTTCACTTCTTGTCTCCTTTCGTTTTTTAAAGCGAGCCACAACAAAATTTTGCAATAACAGATCCAGCAAAAATTCTAAGTACATTGATTTTAATGTATGCTCATAAATTCATTTGAAAAAATCGAATTAAATTCTCATATAAATGGGTGGACTTCTGCTTAAGCTCTGTTAAAGATTTGCTGGACAAGGCATTTTACACATTTGCCGGACAAGGCATTATGTGGAGGGGAAGTGGTGGCTTAGTGGTAAAGTGTCGGCTTCGGGGCCAGAGAGCTCGAGACTCAAAACCCGATTCCATTAAATATCGTCCATATATGTGGGGATGGTGCATATCTATAAACTTGATGTCGTGTATCAAACGCCCCTCTGGTGTGTTGTGGAAGTGTGGAGAGGGGAGGAGTCGTCTCAGGTGTCGCCCTTGTCATGTGAACGCTGTTCAAATTTATAAGGGCCATTCCAAAATATTCTTGAGCTGCTTTAAAAATAGAAGTTAACATAATTAAACAAAAAAGACATTTAGAAGAACATTTTATGAAGCCAGGTAGTGATGAAACTAGTGAGTGTGTTATCATTCTCAAATACTTCCCCAATATTACACATTTTGTGTTAATTTCTTCATATAGAGAAGACAGTCGAGTGCTGATTTTGCACCTATTTTCGTTAACTTTTAGTGTACAAAATTTCATGAAGATCTGCAATTTGATAATAAAACAAGATTCCAAATTTCATCCATGGAGCTCGTTGCATTTCCAGTTATTGTGTTCACACGGACAAAAGAAGACATTGATTTCCATTAGATGGATTTCTTCTAAAGATTGATATATATCGTCGTCGTTCAAGCAAAAATCACCAAGTTTAGAACTATAGTTTCGAGATGTTGTCAATTTAAACTTAATTAATCTTGAGTGTCTATGATTAATAGTAAAATTTATTTAAATACTTATTTTTTTACAAATAAAAATACACAGGGAGGGTAAAAATAATTCGTAGCCATTTTAAGGAACAATAAATAAATAATCGGATTGTAAAATAGGGATCTCCTACAAAGTCCTTTAAAACCGAGGGCTTTGGGAGGATGCCACATTGAAGTGGACTCTTCCATTCTAGGTGGTTTATACTACACCACAACACTACCCGTTATTCAAGGTAATAAAGCTGTCAGCGTCCTAATTTTTTTGATTTCCTCGCGGATTTTCCGCGAGAGTCGAAAGACATATCTGGAGTTTCCCTTTCTGTTTCAATATGAGAATCTTCTGTTTGTTTCCACAATTGTTTCTTTCAGTATAATGCATTTTGCTAATTGATTTTTTGGGCTCATTTCCTTATGATAAAATATTATTTGGGGTTTTCTATCATATTACTGAGAAGTCGTAGAATTTTCTTTTAAAGAAATTATATTTTATAATTCGAAAAATTTTGTATTAGATTTTTTAAAATTCTGATTCTTAATAAATGTAATGACAATCTGTTAAATAAATGAAATGTGGCAAAGTCACTCATCGAAATACATTTCGAATACATTATTGCTTCTTTTAGCCTAAGGAGTTTACTTCAGTTGAGCGTTTCACTAATTGATTTTAATTATGTTTTTCTGATTATAAAATATAGAGTTTCCTACCGTATAATTAATACAGCGTTACCTTTTTAAAGAGTGTCCGCGTTATATTTGCGAAAATTCTTATTCTTAATAAAATATAAAAAAATCTGTTAAATAAATTGAATGCGGTAAAAAAAACCACTCATCGAAAATAACATATTTCTTCAGCTTTAAACAAACAAATTTTACTTTATTTATTATCATTATTATAGTATGAAGCTGTTATCAAATTGATTTTTATTCTCATTTTCTACCTATAAATTAAAGTTTTGAGTTCTGTGCAGTATTTTTCACAGAACTAGGCATGATTTAAAAAAAATCCTTTATTATATTTCCAAAAATGCATGCATGAATGTTTTTCTTCTAAATATATTAAATATAATTTGAGATATCCAATTCAGAAGAACCCTTATTTTTAAACTTATTTTTCGCTTTAAAAATATTAATCAAACAAACTTTTGTCAAATGTATATAAAATGCCATAATAATATCAAGTTTTTTTTATTTTGTCTAAATAATTCAGGAAGAAATGAGATAAAGCTTGTTTAAAGATTCATTCATTACTGAAATAGGAAAATCTGTTAAATAAATGAATATCTGGGAATTATAAAAAAAAACATATTGATGCATGATATTAATAAAAATATTTAATGCATTTTTAAAAACTTTTCTCAATTTTAATTTCAATCAATTATAGTAAAAGATATAATTTAGAAATTATATAAGAAATCATATTTTAGCTCGTTCACTAACAAAATGCTAACTTATAATAATAATGTCCTCTATCAAAGATAGACCATAATATCAATGTCCTCTATCAAAGATAAGATACGGGCCCAATAATAGCCTATTTATGGGAGATTTAAGGCTACACAGTACCCTAAAAATGACAAAAATATCGAAAAATTTTTTTTTGCATTTTTCGATGGCCCATACGATTAGGAAATTTGACTCCAAATTTTGGATCTAATATCCAAATAGTTTTAAAGATTTTGAAGTTTTCTGAGTGTTGACAGTCTCAAAATTCTACAGAGTGGTTAGTTTCGTTTTCATTTTGAAGCATTTTTCCATTCTTAAAATAAATTAATTAAAAATATTTTGTAAATAAATCAATTCCTTGGGTGAAATGGTTATCATAACTTCGTTATTCACTACCCAAATCGTTTCTGTTTGTTTATATTCTGCGTTCTTATTGAGTTCTCATTACTACCTAACTGATATTCATAAAAACGACTTTTTCAAGACCAATATTAATTTTTACACAGAGTTTATTTTATTTAGAAGCTTTGCAGTACAATAATATTGTTTTTCATTCATTTTTCTGGTGAGAAAATGCCACTATCGAAAAGTTATCGACTCGTTAAGAGACAAAATGTTTTGAAAAGCTGGTAGACTAATTACATAATATTTCAAATAAGAAAAAAAATATTCAATCATATTGCGTTAAAATAGTGTTTTAGTGCATTTTATAAGTTGGGAAATAACATAATAAAAAATTAGAGCTCTACAAGCATTATTAGTTTTGGTTTCATGCCTTTACAAACTTTAAATGCATTTTTCTCAGATTTTTATTTTTGGCGATACAAGTGTTTTCTATTCCCTAAGGCTTTTTTTATGTTCAAGATAGAGTCTTGAAATTTTTTGTAGATACTTTCATATACATGTTCTATAAGAATTAGCATGGATTTAGGCCTGAGAGTTCTAGTTATTTTTTTTTAAAAGTTCAAAGTTGATATTTTTAGAATTTTCATGTTTTTTCAGGTTTTTTCACAAAAAATAACTATCAAAAATTAAAAAAGAGTCAGATCATCAATCCCATGCTAACTTTTGTTCCCAAGAATACAAGAAATTTAATTCACTTGAAATAACTAAAAAATATTAAAAATTGAGAATTTTATAAGAGTTCAAAAAAACTTTAAAAATTTCAATTTTTTTAAATTTTAAAATAATAGCTCTTGGTAAAATGACGTTTTTAAATCGAAATCTATTTATTAATATAATCCAAAAATAAAGTCAATTATTTATTTTATTATTACTGTCTCCAAAAAAAAGTTTTGAAAAAGGGTACTGTGTAGCCTTAAAAACTGTAATTCTTCCATGAAACACAGATACAATTTTTCTTTGATCTGTAAGTCCTTACTGATAAAAAATTCCTTATTGAGAATAAAAGATAAGATGAAATAGATATCATACATTTTAGAAATAAAATATTATGTTTGACTTCAATACTGTATACATGCATTTTGTAGTAAAAAGGGTATAAATTCTTTGTAATACAATAAGTAATATGACCTTTTGTTACAGACATAAAAATTTCGAGCCACTGGCAGTTGAGAAGAACGCCTGCAAAATCGAAATTCCAGTAAAAAAATTCGATACAAAGTACAATGATTCATAACATAGAGGCTAAAACAACCTATACACATTTTTTTTATCACAATTTCAAACTTTTCTATAGGCAAATTCTTGATCAGTAATTAAGTGACATTAAAATAAAATAATAATAATAAAGAAAATAAGGGGGAAAGATTGCAAGAAGCCACAAATTAATACGGTACAATACAACAAATTAAAAACACATTCTTGGCTAGCATAAGGGACAAGTATTTACAATAAATAGTTAAAACATAAGAAGAACATACAATAAAAATAAAAATCTAATGATGTTCATCATGATGAGGGTCATAAACAGTTCACACATACACAAACTTGACAAATATCGCAAGTCCAAGTCAATTGCTCTATTTCAAATTGTTTTTCTTTTGGATGAAATGCAACGTATGCATCTTTTTTTCTCCCGTCTATTTTTATTCTATTATGAGACATTTTTGACAATAGTTTTCGGACCTGTTTCTGCAATACTTTTTTTGTTTCAATATCGCCTCTACCAAAGACATTCTGAAATCTAAGAGTGTATTAGGTTTCTTTTCTGAAGGAAAATTCGTCGTCGAATATATGATGTGCGTTGTGAGCGTTGAGATCATTTACGTGAACTCCTAAGAACAGTGAAATCTCGGCACCGGCCACCCACCCTCTCCTGAAAGGAAAATTGGTGGCTGATCAAAAGGGGGTTTCATGCGTAAAAGTACAAAACACGTGTTTAAACGTCCCCTTATTCGGTATTCCTTATTAAGCGAATTTTAAGAACCGTTCAAGGGAAAATGTGCTTTATTCCATATTTTTCAGAACCAATAGTCATGTAGTAAATTATAATGCTATTTACCATTCATTAAAAATAATGAAATAAACCTTTGAGTTCTGAACATGACACGAATAATATAACATTTCGTACAGAACGCATCTAAATACAGGCATATTTAACCACCAAGACAACCGTTTGAATAAATAGCTGATATAATTAATTCAAACATTTTTTGCTCAAAATTTCACCCAAAGACAATTTTAAATATTGTGTTTGCCTGAAATTTTGGCAGTATATAAATATCGGTATCTTTCGAGAGTAAGAGAATGGGTAAGAGTGAACACTTGCCATCGAGCAGGCTGGTGATCTGACCAGTCCGACACTTATCACAACCGAAATCAGGAACTTCTTTGCAGAGTAAGAAAGGCATAACAAATGAACTCTTAAATTCCCAACCCCGCTAGTGGCCGAAGCTTACTTTCATTTTCACATTAGGAAAGGAATGATTAATTTCGCTCTGATTCCGGTGTTGTATGTATAGGAGTTAAATATGAAAATTTCAGCTAATTATGAATTTTTTACATATCGACCCTGTTTGTATAAGTAGGCTCGGAATAATATCCGTGAACCTTAAAAGCTGAAAGAAAAGAGAGTGTGTAAAGAAGTGGAATAGAACAAGCAAATTTTATAGTTACTTTTTTCATGAAAATTGATTTAAATCGATACTGGTACATATAACTGAATTTATTGAAATGATGTTAGTGAAAATTTTTCTGTTATACTATTTATTGTTTCAAAGAATGTTCAATTGGATATTTAAGAACCTGGGAGAGGTGCCTACGTCTTCGATTGCACCTATTTAACTTTTATTTGCTTCTCGTGAAATTTTAAAGTTATTTCGAACATTAGATATTAAATTTTAATTACTGTTTAAACTAAAAGAAAAAGTAACAAAAGCAGGTCGAAGAAGGCATTTAAAGTAGGAGAAAGAATATACCAAAAACACTTCTACATTTTAAGGTATATATTGTTTTAAACTTTTGTCGAAAATGTTCGAGAATGATTCATATGAAAAATTAATATCTTAAAAAACTTACCTAACATATGAAATTCAAAGAGATATATAGAGAAGGATATCTGATTATACAAAAGAATTACAACTGGATATGCAGTAGAAAAACATGGGATCTACCCATAACACGAAATACAAAATAAGTTAATAAATATTCCAGCCTTCTCACTCATCTCTTATAAGCTGAGCGACGACAACTAAATGTCTGAATATCAAAACGGATAAGCCATAAATCCCCTGATTCAAGGAGAACCTTGCATCAACACATCAGAGTTATTCAATTTAAATATACCTTTTAAATTTATATAAGAAAGAGTGACAAAAGGAATTTAATTTTACCTATGATTGATACAAGATGCTGAAAACAAAGCTTTACTCAGCTGAGGAAGTAGTATGAACAAATCGTAATATAATAGTAAACCTCTCTAAGTGGTCACCTATCTCCAAGGGCAGTTTCGCCTGGCACGGAATTTTCGGCTCATAGACAAAATGCTAACATAATCCCTCTGAACGGCTGAGTTGATTCCTATTCTAAACCAATGAAATATATTGCTTTCTTCTCGTCTTTACATCCGGACCTATTATTGAGCAACAAGGAAGGAAAGGATGAACGAAAAATTCATACACGAATGAATCCCTCTTTCTCTTCACACTGGGAAAGAAATGATTAAATCGAAATTTATCATTCCTTTCTCAGTTAGAAAAGAAATGTGAACTTCAGCCTCTCCCGGGGTGGAACATTTAAGAATCCATTTTTGCCTTTCATACATTAATTGAATCCTTGACAAACAAATTGCTAATATGGGTTGCGTTTACTACCAAATAAAACTTTCAGCTCAGAGGGAAAAATAAATATTATTGTTCATTCTTTAACAACTACTGACAAAACGATTAGAGATTTTTTTCACAATTACTGAAAAATAAAATTGCAAAAGTTACATCCGAAAAATCTAGAATATCCACGCAAGCACAAATTATAACTTTAGAAAATATATATAAATTCGAATAAAGTACATTTTTTCTTTAGATGGTTCTTGAAATTCGCGTAATCAGGAATTACGAATTAGGGCATGTTTGAATGTAGAATTTGTTCTTTCAAACATGAAACCTCTTTAGGTAGGCCAATTTACCTGGAAACGAAGGGTGGTCGCCGCGTAGATATTTAGCAGAAATTAGATGTTCGCTTAAATGACCGGGACAATCACAATGCACACTCTTTGAGTGTGGATATAATTTAAACGAATTCAATAGGTCATTCAGGTTTGAAATTCATTTAGTCAAACTCTCTTATGGACAGACAATATACAATTAAAAATGGTAGAGCTACAATAAAATATCTTATTGATATATATTAGTCATTGAAACTCATTTAGAGGACAAAATTTAAATGTTAGTAGTTGATGTTATTATGAATAAACTAGGATACTTAAAAGAAGCAAAATGTCATATAATGTTTCAACATTGTAGATATAATCATCAATATTCTCAGGCATTATTCAAGTTCGAAAAGAATTTTTGGCTTGCTAATTTGTATCGGGTAAAGTTCAAATGTGATATAGTTTTAGCATTGAGAAATCTACTGAGGCATCACTTAAAGAATCGGTGAAATTTCAACCAATTGTGCAATGGAAAGGGACCGCTTAGATATATGATGTTCAGTACCAGGAGAATCTTCTGACGAATCCAATTACTTGTTGATCATCATTGACGATTATTCTCCGTCTATTACCGCTCATTTTTTAAAAAATATACCGATACTTTTGTCTGTCTACAATATATTCGAGACGAAAGAAACGGGAAGGGAACAAAAAGAAAAAATTGCACGACTATGACTTCGAATTAGAGTTTACATATTATTTTTCGGAAATCATTAATGAAAACAGGGATAAATTTGAACCTACAAATTTTTATCAACGAAAATGAGAAATGTGGCTGAAAGGTTTAATACGGAAATGATTAAAAGTGTTAGGATAAAAAAAATGAAGGGAAGCTGTCTCAATCATTACGGATTGAGTTAGAAAACACTATTAATTATTTTAAAAATTTATTTCCCCCTTAATCTTTTCGACAGTAATAACGAAAGTTTAATCAATTTCTTTAAAACTCCTTTTTATTACCAAGTCATATTATACTTAAAACTATCTATCAAAGTTCGGGAAAGAAATAATGCATATTTTCTCAAATTATACCACATGATAAGCATTTTCAAATGCTACAGCAATAGTAAAAAACAAACAAAATTTTATTTTTTCCATATACAAACGCGAAAATAATATTTTAAAATATTACAAATTGGTGAATCATTTAAATAAAATTTGATAAAAGTTTTGAAAAACATTTTAAACTTACCATTCTCATCTCGAGGAATCCTGAATAATTGATAGTATTTTGTAGAGAGCATCGATTTATTCTTAACGTATTTGTCTTAATTCCACAATATAATAAATAAAAAATAATAAGGTATCCCGAATGTACACTATGCAGAAATAAAATTTCCAGTTATCTATACCAGAGATCCTACATAGCGTCATTTAGGTTGGATTTCGTTGGAAATGAGATGATTCAAAGTAGTTAATTACAATTTCCACAAATGAGGGCGCTACTATCGTTTATCACATGCGTGCATAAATCCTCTGTATGTCCTCTTCCATAGTTACATCAAGAAGTCAAGAATAATACCTAGCTTGAGTCATCTTATGAATGATAAAACAGGGATATGGTTTCTTTTAAACATCCTGTCGAACTAATTTCAATATTGTGCTGTGAGTAAGCCGGGTATCCAGAACTTTGCATTTATTTCACTTCCATTGCTGTTCTTAGTCTTCTGCTGTATCGAACAGAAGTAATAATCCAATCTTAGAACTTTTAGCTTCTCCATATTGTAACATTGGCGTTTTCATATCAAATACGTAACAAATGGCAATAACATTAATTTCATTTCATTTACAAACCCAAAAATAAAATTCCAGGCTTTATATAAATAAAGGAGTTACATAGACGAGCAGAGTGCTAGCAAAATTTTAAATATTTATATAGTAATTTTTTCAATATTAAAAGTGGTAGTACATCTCCAGCGAATTTTCCTAAATCTTCACTCCTAACTATACAAAAGGTGCTGTATCATTTTGACATGAACCTTATTTATTCCCGTTTGTACAGCTACCCAAATATTTTTTTTTTTTTTGCAAATATAAATTCAGAGTGTTCAAACAATCTGTAGACATTTCAAGAAACCATAAAATAAAAGTGGTTTTTAAGTGGTGCACTCCATGCACATTGGTCAGGTTTTTTTATTGGCCTAGAAAAAAGTATTTAGTACAAAAACTTCCCTTCGAGCGGCACTACAAGGAGCTTTGAACCTACCTAACCTGCAACTTGCACTGTTATTTATAAACCTGCAGTGTTCAACAATTCTGTTTACGATTACTTTAGTTGTATTCCAAGCAGTTGATTAGGGTTTGGTTCTTGCCCGATCCAGTGTTATTTTTCACTAAACGCTATCAGCCTATATAAGAGTCTACCGCGCATGCTTCGGCTTTTTCAGCCAGAATTCGGCTTCTGGACGGAAAAAAAATATTCGCCATCATCTTCTACTTCAAGTACTTTCACATCATCCTATTGTTATTACCGCTGATTAAGATTCTACGGTACAGTGGTGAACAAAAATATGGGGCTCCCTTTAACTCTGGTATATATTATTTCATCTACACGAAACTAATGTCGATGTTAATGACTCAAAGACAAGTGTTTATTCAGATCGAGATACTGTTTAACCTAGTTAATTAACACATTTAATTAACTACTATCTCGTAATTTCTCCATTACGCCTACCAATTGTTTTTTCGATGAATGGATTCATGGTCATGAAATTAGCCCCATACACACATTTTTATACAGTAGTGATGATAACTTCGAGACTTATAGGATTTTGAAAAAATTTCTTATCTAATGTTAAATGAGTTATATAATCTTTTGATTATATCTCGGGAAAAATTATAGATTCCTCAAAAACATTTTTACTCACTAAAAGAACATAATCTTACTGCATAAAAAATGAGCGAAATTTATAAATAAAGAAATAATAATATTTTATACAAATTTTTAAACATGAATGTGAAAAAAAGTGTATTGTAACATAGTAAAATTTTTACGTCAAAGCAAAGGCGATATACTGAAAACGTCGGAATCCAAAAACCTATGAGCATATCTGTAATAGCTTTCGAGATATTATCAAAAGTTTATTTAACTCATTCAACATTAGTTGAGCCATTTTTTCAAAAGTCTGTAAGTCTCGAAGTTACCTTAATAATGGCAATTAAAAGCTGTCTGGAGCATGTTTGCACTTGTCAAAGCAAAATCGGAGAAGACTACGCCGTAAAGCAGAAAAGTTACTAGGTTGTGCAACTCGCACCAGAAGATTTAGAATTTAGAGGCTCGGAACAAGGAGCAATTTTAAATCCAAACATATATATCCACCACTTTCGTGATTTACTTGCGATATCATAATATTTTCTGTATTGATCAGCTAAGTCAACTGCGCATATATACTTATCATAAACGGCAAAAGCTTTCGGGCAGGTTACACAGCACACATTTTCTAAAATTCTGAGTTTGACGGATGCAATTCGTTCTTCGCACCTTTTTCTTTCTTTTTTGTCGTCCCAAGCAGTGCATGTTAAATTCGGCTCTTCACTGCAAGGGAAGCATTTTGTATCAACCATTATCTGCAAGTTTTACGTTTCTCACATTTGTTGGTAAAAATTTTCGGTTTGTATTTACAGTTCCACTAGCGTAGATTCCGCTCTTAAGTAAATCATTCATCAACACAAAGCTTTTGTAGAAAACATCAATGTATGTATAATGTACCATTGAAAGATTTTTAGTTAAAAAAGTCACTACGCTATATCCAAGTCCATTATCTCTCCTTGCAAGTGTGTCTCTTTTACCAAAGCAGGACTCGAAGTTGAACAAATATCCTAAGAAGGATGTGCATAAAGCCCACACTTTGAGTCCTCTTTTTACTTTTGTATTAAGCATAAATTGCACTATGCCATATCTGCCTTTGTACTTTACCATTGCTTCATCTACAGATAAATGGGAATAGGATTCAAAGGTCATTTCGAAATTAGACCGCAAACTAGACATGGGACGATCCAACTTTTTCAACATTAAATGAGGGATCATTTGGTGAAACTACATTTTTCCGATCTGAAAGATGGAAAATCTATATATGTCCACAAACCTGTCCCTTGCAAATTTACGTTTTACTTTATCGTTTCCAAGCATAGGATTAGAAGGCTAAAAATCTTTTATTCTAGGTAGCTTGCCAATTCCCATAATGAGTATTATGGCTATGAAGCTGAAGAGTTCTTCAATATCTTCAAATGGCTTCCATAGAAATTTTTTGTCACCAATAGGTTCCCATTTGTCAAAGGTAGCAGATTTCACAAATCCTGCATATTTGTTTGTGTTTTCACGATTTTTTTCACACATCATTTGTGAAAAGCATTTTAAAATAGTCTCCTGCTTCAGATCCAACAGGTAAATTGTACTTAGGGCCTCCGCAATATTTTGATTCTCTGTTAGATCAATCTGCAGATTGTCTATCAGTTCCCTGTCCAAAAAGTTTGAAAGGTTGAAGCACTATTTGCTGCCTCCTGATCGTTCGCCTGATCTTCGTCTATTTCATCTCCAGGTTCTTTGTTCAAAATAAACGAAACATCAGCTAAGGAATCATCTACTGGCCGGCCATCATCTTCGCTTGAAAGGTCGCTGACACTTTCATGGGAAGCAAATAAAATTGCTTCGATTTCTTCTTCTGTAAGATCACGTTTCCTTTTACTGATAATGAAGATGAAACTAGTGAATGAAATTAAATACTAAGCTAATAATACCAAAATTGATTGGAGAAAAGCAGAAAATCTAAAGCAACACAAGAACGAACAAAAATTTCCAGTATGGCAATGCGAGCAAGGAACTCAATATTTATACAGCTTATGTGGTACATAAGCTGGTATATTTTTACATACAGGTATATTTTTAGAAAAAGAAAGGACAGAGTTACGAAAATGTCTTTTTAGTTATTTTCCACCTATCTCAACACGTGTGAGAAACATGTGTTCATGAATCTTTGTTACTAAAGAAAAAAGAATTTGTTAAATGGTTCGACTTTCACTTATAAAGCAGCGCATGATGAACGCCGATACTAATATCGGAAACATAATAGTTAAGGAAATTCTGTTTCGTGAGTAATTTCAGAGCCTTTATTTTAGGTAATCAGGATGTTCTCTGTAATATTTTTAAATTTTATGCATATTTTCATTTTAGGCAATTCCACTTCATGTAAATATTTCTTAATTTATAAATATCTGATTCATCATCTGAAGTACAATAATTATCAGGCAACAATTATCGGGAAATCTCAAAAGTGATTTCAAACACATGTTAATCATTTCATCGTAATACTCGATAGAAAAACTTTTTGTTTTTTCATCTGAAAAGTTATCGCGATTGAAAAAATAAATGATATCCTATTTTATGATGGTGGTTGAAGATTCCTCACAATTGAATATAATTATAACTCGTTGATTCGTCGACACTATTAGAATGAATATCATTTCTGAAAGCCAAAAGCGAAAGGACAAAAACAAATGTCTCTAAACAGTTTCCGAATGAAGCAATAAAGTAACATAAATAATAAACTATTATTTCGATATTATAGTTTTCTGGAAATTGAATTCGCTTTCCATGTTGGTTCAATCCTCGATAGAAGAAAAGATAATCAGCAATGTTATATATAATTTTCGTGGAACCTATTATCGTATATTACATTAATTTTTATGGGAACAATTATTGCGCATTATGAATAAGCTAAGAACGAGTTACTCGTTAAGCCAGGTTCCACTGTATTTTTTATTCTCAAAATCACACCAGTACACAATACATGAACACAGTGCGACATTTTATGAACTGTACCATATGTATTTTCTTCATTTTCTTCCTCACAAATGATACTTATACTTAGGTAGGCAAATTCATTAAATTTAATTTCTCATTAAAAAGTAAGTCACTGCAATATATATTTAACTTTAATTCTCAATAAATTATTAAGCATATAAACGTTTAGTTTAGTGAAATTTATAAAGGGAAGTTATAGTGAAGTTTGTTATTCCCTTCGCATTCTACTTGCCATTGCATCTGTGGTGCTTCGTTCAACTTCTATTCTTGATATTCATACAACTGGTTTGTTCTGCTGTTATGGATTGTTATTCTATTGCAGCTCTGTTGTGCATTTTTGTTTCAGTATCCATTTATTTTACTTAATTGACTGGGAAAGGGCCTACTGCAATGATTGCCATTTGCCTTTTTAATCCTCGTTTGTAATTTATTTGTGTTGTAAAAGTGACTTGGTTTTCCTTTCCTGACCTACAGGTAAAGATATTTTAAGGCTTTTCAATATCCTTTATAATTCCATACGATAAATTACAACAAATTCTTGCTATTGCTCTTATTTCTCGTAATTATTGGATAAAAGTAAAGTTATTTAAAACAATTGATATATTATCAGAATATTGCCAAAATGACTGCTGCAACCCACATAATGAGAAATGTTATTTTTCTTTTCTTTTGCTTTCGGAGAATAAGTCTTCTGAGAGTATTATCGTAATTTTACATATCCTTATATTTGGTTGATAATGACGCAGCGGCTTTTATAATGATAAAAAACTATAATTGTTTTCTATTAGGAAATAATATCAGGCACGGAGTTTGTGATGACAAATTCCGATGTCTGACATTCTTCATGTTTTTTTAAGGACCTTTGAATCATCCTGTTTGTGGCTACAATGAATTTAAATCATATGCAAGTGGTCGAATTCTCGGTGAATAACTTACTGATAAGAAGCTCACTCTGTGTGAGATTTTCTGCACCTACTTCAGTAATCACAAATAATTTAGTGTTGCAGTAATCGTGCTTCGTTAGGATATTTAAATTTTTAGGAATTTGGATATTCTTTAAATATTATTACATCTTCTCATTTGAGTAACAATTCTATCTCTGTTTCAAGAATGAGAAGTTTTTAAAAATTTTGGATATATTTTTTAAAAAAACATGAATGAATCATAAGCAGAAGAGAGTTTCATATAAAACAACCACTTAAAGCACGAAACACATATGCATATAACATATGATC
>BGPR01034467.1:0-16461 GCA_013235015.1 Araneus ventricosus
ATAGTTAGGAATTAACATTTAAAATTGTAAAAGAAGTAGTACCACTTTAATATTAAACAAATTTCTATATAAAGTTCTTGAAATTTTTTCTGCACATTACATTTCAGAATCCTCTTCCTTTCTTTTAATATAAGGTCTGAGTTTTATTTCTGGGCTGGTAAACGAAAATTAGTCTTATTACCATTTGTTACGGATGAGATATGAAAGCATCAATGTTACAATACTTTCGCACATCTATATTTGCCAAATTGTGCTCACATTGTTAAGACTACGAAAGATTGGTATTATTTTATTGATATAACTATGGAGGAGAACAGACAGAGGGGATTTATGCACGCATGTAATAAAAGGATAGCAGCCCCTAGTCGTGTGGAAATTAGACCAACTACTTCCATCTAACGAAATCCTACCTAAATGACGTGCCATGTTGGATTTTGGTAATGATAAACGGAAATTTTATTTCGTACAGTGTACATTCCGGATACCTTATTTATTATTTTTATTTATTGTGTTATTAAGGACAAATACGTTAAGAATAAATCGATTATCCTGCAAAATATCAATATTCAGCCTCTCAAGATGAGAATGGTAAGTTTTTAAAATGTTTTGCCAAAACTTTCATGAAGTGTGATTTACCAATTTGCAATATTTTAAGATATTATTTTCGCTTTTGTGTAAAGGAAATAATGAACTCTTCATTTATTTTGTTCCCATTGCGGTGGCATTTCAAAATGCTTAATATATGGTATAATTTGACAAAATATGCATTATTCCATTTTATTGCCTTTGTTTTTTCCAAATTTTGCTAGATTTATTCCTCGGAATTACTAACTTCGTAATAAAAATAATTTTAAAGAAATTGATTTATCTTTCGTTATTATTGTCGAAAAAACATAATTTATTGTTATTACTTGCTTTTTAAAGGATGATAATAGTTTAAGGAAGTGATTATTTGGTATAAGCACTGAACCTACGTATAAAACGTTATAGTATAATTGTACCTAAGGTTGAAGCGTTATTTGCATGTATATGCATATGGATTACTTGCAGGTTTAGATCAAATTAATATTCTTCTGTGGAATTTTAAATGTTGTTTTTAAAGTTTGATTCATTCTTATTGGCTCTTGAGATTATAAAAAATATTATTGTATTTGAAGAATTTTCAGTACCTCATCGAAGACATGCGATGTTTCAGTTTCACATTTTATTTGGTTGTAAGAGCTTTCTAAATCATTTGATTGAATTTGGTAGAGAAGATATATTGACGGGTTTTTTCAGTCATAAAATTTAGCCTCATGGCAAATTATCAATGCAAACCAAGTTTCCGATACTGATTGTCTCCAAAGACAAGAAAGATGTCTAGGAAATTTGGTACTTGCACGTTATAGCTGCCAACGATATTGAATCGCAAGCAACGGAGATAATGCAGAAAATTGGATTCTGACAAAGAAGCTGCTGATGTGGGTTGCGACCAGAAGCAAAGGAATTTTTCGGCAAAGGAGATTTTCCATAAAATATATATTATTGTCCACTCCTCAACAACTACTGAACAAAAATTTAAAAATTAATTTTGGTAATTTGCGGAAAATCATAACTGAAAATTTACCTCAAAAAAGCTGAAAGATACAAGCAAACACAAATTGCATGCTTCTTAGGGGAAAAAATCGAATAAAGCTCTTTTTTTCCCTTAGATAGTTTTTAAAATTCGTGTTATCAGGAATAAGGAATCAGTGCGTGTTTGAATACGTATTTTGTACTTTTAGACATGAAACCCCTTGATAGAGTCCAATTTACTTCGAAACGAAGAATAATGAACATGGCGACATTAATGAAGTTGGGTCTCTGCTCAGAGTGTGCACGTTTTGGTAGGAGTTCTCGATGTGAACTCCGAGTGATAATTATGAGTAATCTTGAGCATGAATCGAATCATATAGCTCCTATTTAATTGCAAAATTAATCATTCATTATCGAATGTGAAGACAAAAGTGAACCTCTGCCTCTTAAGGGGTGGGACATTCAGAAGTTTGTACCTTTCAGTCACTATTTTTAGACACTGACGAAGAAGCCGCTGATATGATTTGCGAACATTTGGAAGAGAAATTTTCAACTTAGCAGACCTTCCGAAAAATAGATATTATTGTTCATTCCGCAAAATCTACGGAAGAAATAATTAAAAATTTATTTTTTCAATTTCTATACTAACAAAGTTGAAACAGTTACTTCCAAACCATCACAAATTTTATCTTTTTTCTCCAGAAAAAAACCCAAAATATATTACTTTCTATCTATAGATGGTTTTTAAAATTCGTTTTACAAAGACGAACGAATTAAGGTGCTTTTATATATGTATTTTTCACTTTCAAACATGAAACCCCTTTGGAACTGGCCACCCATCTGGGGGAACAATTCACATTGGAAGTAAGAGTAGCCTATGCAGATACGTTTCAATCTCATTTGATGTTCACTTAACCCTTTCAAACATGGCATTTAATGCGCTTTTAAACACGGGGCGGCCAATTTCCCTCTAAACGAAGGGTAGCCGCTGTAGATGTTTCGCAGTAATTAGATGATCATTTAAATGATCGCGACACACACAATGTGTTGCGCTGTTTCAGTATGTCGGGATATAAATAAGAGGAATTAAAAAGGTAGTTCAGATTTGAAATTCATTGAGTCGACGATTATTTCTTGAATAAATCTCTATCGAAATCAATTATAATAACATCAGTTTCTTTTCTTAACAATATTCTACAATTAATATCGTAGTCCTAATGAACAAATAATTCACCTAAAATTATTTCTAATCATTGAGAAGTAATTCATTTGCCTACTGTAAAATAAAAACGAAATGAATAGAATCTGAAATTTAGGGAACTAAAGATTCATACGAAGGTAATAATTTATTCTTAAAATACTGCAAAGTAACCTGGCAACAAATATTTTTAATCAATCTTCCTTTCATTTAATTTGATTACAGATTACTTTTAACTTCAAATAATTTATCTTACTTGGACCAAAAACAACATAAATGTGGGAATTTCGATGAGTAAGCTGAGTTTCATTAATTCAATAACTATAAAGAGTGTGATCCTCCAATCAACCTGCAGGGCTGTCATGATGCGTCAGCTGAATGATTTTAAAATTAAGAAATTCTAAGCTCTATTAGGTCGTTCAATTTTAGTCGCTGAAGATTTGAAGTAATTTGAAGTAAAATAGGAGATTATCAAAAATAGATTGCTAAACATGATTAATATGTCCGGGCGGCTGTATGAAAGGTTTGACTTAGTAATTTTTTCAGAAATACAATTATTGACTATAACAAAATAAAATATAATTCTTTATTTCATTTAAGGTATCCCACTAGGTTCAAATAGCGATTTTCGTAGAAAAATCCGAAAATTTTTTTATAATCTAAAAATAAGCCACAGCGTTTAAGATTCTAAAACAGAATTGGTTTTCATTCTCATTCCTTGAATATTTTATTCTTTCATACTTATCGGAACTAATGTGTAATTATAATTTTTAAATGCGTTCTCTGAAAAATGAATATTTCCCGAATATTGGTCAACGAAAAACGTGATATCTCCAAAACAATTTATTGAAATTTTGCACACCTGTGTCAAAAACTTTTGACGGTGTAATACACAGCAGATTTTATGATAGATTTATTAAGAAATTTTTTACAGTCTCTTTCACTTCAAAACATAGAATAATTTTTGCGAAAAATCAATGACGCCAAATTTGAATGTTTATGAAGTATTTATTTATTAAAATAAATTTTATCTTGCGGTCTATTATGTTGTAGATAGTTTGAGAAGTAGTGCACATACGAAATTAAAATTACATATGCTTCATATTTGTTCAATTATGCTTTTTTACACAACATTGAAATTTTTATTAAAATTCTTGAAGAAAATCATTATTTTCAAAAACTACTGATGATATATGAATTTTTATATCTATTTCTGGCTATTTAAGCCTAATTTGGTTAATTAGCTCTGTAAGTCTTTTTTTGCATGATTCTTTAAAAACTTTTCACCGAACTTAGTCGGGTACTGTAAAGCACTTTTTGCAGATACGAAGTATATGACAATCTATAACGGCTTAGAAATTAGCTGCTGGGCCACGTTTAGAGTAAGCATCCTGTTTATTGTTTCAAAGGATAAGAAATAACAGAAAAAACGATATGTATACCATTTCTCAGCAAGAGATAAATCTTAAGCCGATAGTTTATAAAATTCAATGCAACTTATACATGATAGTTAAATGTTTCAGTTAGTACTCGCCACTTGATATTCCCTTTGATTTAATTGTCAGGAGGTCGATTGATGTAAGAACATAGTGTGATCTGCAAAGTTGAATATTTTAGGGGCAATTTCTTGTCAAATCTGGTAATCATAGTTGTTGTTCTGAACGTGTTGTTTGGCGAGTTTTGAGATGGCTGCCGTGATGTTCACACTTTTGGTGAGATATCGCAACATGTTCTTAAACCTTCCCTGAATTTTTGCGTCCAGAAACTGTTGTCTGACGAAGCTTTGAATGGAAAAGCTGAAGCTCGTGCACCATCTAAAGCATCGGCATCTTATATATATTTGTTATTGTGAGTAGTTAAAAATAAAACTGCGTCAGGCAAAAGCCGAACCTCGGAAAGTTACTTGGAATACAGCTATATTGATCGTTATTTGAATTATTAAGAATTGGAGGATTATAAAAATTAGATATTTTCCGTCTATTATGTGTTGTTGCTCTAATGCCGACTGATGGAGTGTTTTTGTATTAAATTTTTTCTATGTCATGTAAACAAAACACCAATCAGCATGAAGAACATAATCAGCATCCCTTTTTTACATTTCAATTATTAATTTATGGTTCCTAGAAATGGCTACGGTTATTTTTACCCTCCCTGTATTTATATTTGTAAAAAATTAAGTATTTAAATAATTTTACAGACGAGAATAAATAAGCTCCTAGTCAAAGTGGGATATAACCTATGTACAATTAGAAATGTTAATTTGAAAATATATTACAGATTTTAACACTTATAAAAATTGAAGAAATTTTTATATAATATTTCAATTTAACAAGATATCCAAAAAAAAGTTACCACTTTTAATATTGCAGAAATTTCCATAAAAACTTTCAAAACTCGACACATATCAGACTAAAAAGAATTATCTTTACACTTTCTTTAATATAAAGCTAAGATTTTTATGTCTGGCTGGTAGATGAAAATTAGATTTGAAGTCATTTGGTATGGATGTGATTTGATTATATCAATCTTACAATATTGGAAACTAAAAGTTCTAAGAGCAGAGGCATAAGAACAACAGTGGAAATACTAAGTACTGTTTACTTTTGTCCCTGGCTTAATCTCAACCCACGGAAGAAGCAAATTTCCGGAGTTGAATCAGCTCAGTATTACAGCATCAATACTTGAAATAAAGCCCTCTTCATGGCTATGAGCTCCATTAAACAACCGATTCCCTTTTCGCAAATTCTGCATGTTTATTAAAATGTATCATTGTTAAGACATTGTCAAGGTAGGTATTATTATTGACTTGTTATAACTAAGGAGGAAGATTTATAGATAATTCATGCTTGCATGTGATAAACGATAGCAGCGCCCTTATTTGTGGAAATTGGAATTAATACTTCGTTTCCCCCATTTCCAACGAAAGCCAATCTAAATAACGCCATGTTGCATCTTTGGTATGGATAAACGGAAAGTTTATCGTTGTACATTCCGGATATTTTATTTCCATTTGATTTATTATATTAGAGAATTATGACGAGCACATTGGGAATAAATCGATGACTTCTGCTAAATACCAATTATTCAATATTCCTCGAGATAAGAATGGCATGTTTGAAATGCTTTTCACATTTTTTATCGAACGCGATTTAAATCAATTACAAATTTGTGATGTTTTGAAATTTTAAATTCGCTTTTATATTTTTAAAAATGACGTTTCGTTTTATTTTTTGTGCAATAGCTGTAGCAATTTAAGATGCTTTTCTTGTGGAATAATGTGACAAAATATGCATTATTACTTTAAGGTTTTCATTTTCCAAAATTTTTCTAAATTTATTTTAAAGTAATAACCCTTGGTCATAAAACGAATTTTAATCATATTAATATATCTTTCGCTATTATTGTCAAAAATCATAACTTATTATTATAATTTTGCTTATTTTGAACTGATATAATATCTTAAGATGAACATTTTAAAAAAAATTTAAAATCAGAGTGCAATTAGAGGAAAATAATTGTGACCGCGTACACCATATTTTCGAATTTAATTAAGTTTTATTTTTGTAGTAATAGTATCTTTTGTTGGGTATACGCATTGACTAAAATTAAATAAAGCGGAAATGAAGAATAGTTACAGATAAAACACATGTAATCTTACCGAAAAATGTTTAGTACTTTAACATATCATTTACCCTTTTCCTAAAACGTTGTTTTTTAGCTATTTCTAAAGAATGAATTGATTTCAGTAACTATTCATTTTTTGGGTGTTTTGATAATATTTCATGCAATAAAGGTCAAAATTATTTTCGGTATTTAGCATGTATTTTCAAGTTTCAACATGTAATTTAGTTTTATGTCTGGTCCGTTCTGTTGGTCATTAAACTAAAAATATGTTCGGTAGCTCAATTATATCCTGGCAAACACAGACAATAGTCTTCTAATTTATCAATACTATTATAGGAAACATTTTCGTTGATAGCTGTAAATATTGTATTCCTTATATGAGACAATGGTACAGAATTTGATTTCTAACGGATAATTTTTACTTCAGAACAAAGGATGTCTCATCAAATAGTTCGTCTTCAAAAAATTTGATTTCTGAAAAATTCGTAAGAATATAATTCCTACAAACTGTGATGATTGTTTAATGTGGTAGAAACTGCGGATTGGGTATTTAAAAAAAACATTTAAACTTTATCAATACTATGCTTATGTGGATGCCGCACTGGTATGCTGAAGATCCGCCGTCTTTGTCGCCCTTCGGCACGTTAAATCAGTCGTCGGGGATCAAACATCCTCCCGCTGGTGTAATTCGAAAGTTTCGAGAGAGAGGTGCCAGCTCAGGTGTCATCCTCTTCATCTAACCGCAGTTCAAAATTATGAGCTCAGTCTCAAATTAACCTTCCTGTTGCTTCGACACCAGACGTTAATACAACTAAACTAAATCGCACTGGTATGAAATGTATCTTAAGATTATTCGATTCAGTTTTATTTCCTTTTAGTTTGATGCGTCCCAATAAATGGATACAAAAATTGCATTATTCCAATCATCCTCCAATGGCTGGTTAGAAAATAACAGCAGCACATCAGTTATTATTGCCCTGCATTTTGTTCTAGAACAAGTAAATTTGGCTTCACAACATGCTTTAATCTATTTAAAGATACAGTCTCGGTAAAAAAATAGATCCATTCATCATTATTCTGTGAGCATTCATTGGCATTAATAAAAAGGTACTGATCTTCAGAAAATAAAAGTATACTAAAATATTTAACGTATACGTATATAAAAAAAATTATTGTTAAAAAGAAAACAATTTAATAAAGGGGTCATTTAAATATTTAAAATTGCAGTAACTTCAAACTTTTTAATAGCAACATCCATTTCTGATGTCATAAATAGATTTCTCACGAAAAATTACCCCAAGAAATAAATGTTGGTTAATATGCCTTGAATCCATCGGAATATATTCGACATTTTTTTTTCGAAATAGAAAAGGGGTCGTCTCACATTTAGATAGAGAAGTTCTTGCTTGCATTTAAATGTTGTTAGTAGCATTTTATATTATTTCGAACTTCAAATGTCATTTTCAAAGTAATGATCTACATTTTACTATCGGTAAAATTTGATGCGCAAAAAAATGAATAGTGTGATATTTCAATACTTTAATTTATAAAATCTTAAGATATAATTGTAGACACTTAAATATTGTATTGAAGTTTTATAAAACAAAGTGGTGAAATGATTGCATTTAGTAATGAAAACGTTTTTGAAATACAGGGTCAGCACGATATATATTTTTCCCAATTCAGAGGGCTCTTGAATGCGTTCTATTCGTCCAAATGAGATAAAATTTGAACTACAGATAATTCAAATGAGGGGCTTGACATTTATTAAAGAAAAACATGACATTTATTAGTTCTATAATTCACCAAAAGATGGCGCTATAACATAAAAGGTATTTGTTTGCATATATGGGAAATGTGAAACATTATTTGCATTACAGCCTATGCTTATTAGCATTATTTTTTTGGATTAAAAGAAGGCGGATTCTGCACAATCATGAGTTACTTCTCTGCACATCATGCCGATGTTTCAAGAAAAAAATATACTGGTAAAATTGTTCTACCTGAAAATGCAGAACTCATTTGCAGCTGTAAAAGAATTCCGTTGTATAAAATATATACGAAGAGGCCCAATGTATCCATGTGCCCTACGCAAGATGATACGGAAATTTGAAGCAACTTGGCATTGTTCCAGGTACAGGACGAAAGCAAATCCCGTCTTCTAGCGTCGAAAATATGTCTATCGCGGTCGTTGAAGCCAGCAGTCTGTCGCCGCATGGTAGTGCGAGTGTGCCAGTTTTTTCCCGTGTATTGGATATGCCGTATTCGACTGTACGAAGAATCTTACGGCGGATTTTGAATTTTTATCCCTACAAAATCAAGTCTGTGCACCTATTGCAGGACGGGGACTCAGAGGTTCGTACAACTTTTGCACTTGAGTTCCTCGCTCGAATGGTGGTTGACGTCACTTGGCCATGGAACATTCTGTGGAGTGACGATTCCCACTTTTGCATCAATGGGCATGTTAACATCCTCAATTGTCGAATTTGGGTAGCGGAAAACCCTCACTCTATCCAGGAACATCCCTTGGATCCTGACAAAGTTACAGTATGGTGTGGTTTTATGGCTACCTTTATCATTGAACCGTATTTTTAGAACAGATAATTGCAAATGGAATTCAAACTTGCTTCGTCACAGGACAACAGTGCCATGATATGCTGAGGAACTTTATTATCCAACACCTTCAACAGCGTGGATGCCTTCAGGACATCATTTTCGTGCAGGATGGCACAGCTCTTCACACTGATCGTCATGTAAAGCAATTGCTAAGACAGCATTTCAAAGATGCACTGGTGATCAACCGTCATTTTCCAAAAGCATGGCATCCTCGTTCGCCGGATATCAGCCCCTGCGACTTTTGGATGTGAGGTTTCCAGAAGGACATTACCTACCGTACGAGGCCAGCATCTCTGCCACATCTGAAAGACACCATTCGGCGCCATGTTCTTGATATTCCGGCAGACTCGCTCAGTTTAGCTGCGGAAAATATGGTTCTGCTATTAGAGCATATTGCTGAACATGAAGCGGGACATATTGAGCAGTTTTAATGCTACTTTTTATACTATTTAACATTTATGAAGCATGTTAAATGCTTTTCTGTGTATTACAGCGCCAGCTATTGGCGGTGTTTTGTACTAATATTTTTTCTTTATTGAATGTCAAGCGCATCATTTGAATTATCCGTAGTTCAAATTTTATCTCATTTTGGTCCAATACAACGCATTCTAGATTCCTCTGATGTCGGAAACTTATTTCTTGCTAACCCTGTATATGGCGGCTCCTTAAATGCATCGTTTTACAGCGAAAGTAGAAAATTTAATGTAACTTCAAAACTTCTCGTACGAATATGCTGATATTTTGCATAGGCTTTTCCTTATCAAATGGACATCTGCTTCGATTATTGTTAAAATTTATAAGTGTTGCTATTCAAAATAATTTTCCACATCAATTTTGATGAAATATTTCATGTGCTCAAAATTATTTTAAAATATAAAGTAAAAGTGTAAAATATGCAGAATAGTTCATACTACTACATAAAAAAAATCTAGGCCAATAATTATATTAATTCTAAAGATATCAGTAAAATTCAAAATTTTACTTTAACATTAGAAATTCAAAATTTCATTTGCTTATAATTTCTGAACAAAAAATGATGGGATGATGAAACTTGGTATTCCAGCATAAACTTTTATTTAGTTTTGATGTTTTTAAAGAAAAATGCGTGTTTCCGTTGGAAATTTTGAAGTTAGTGCTATTATAAATATGTATACCGCCCCTTATGAGAATATTAAACATGAAATCTTTTACTAGGTCTTAAGGTCTTATTTCCTGAAAATTGGTACCTTTTGTTTTAATACGCGATGAACGACAGCAAAATAATGCGGGGTGGATGTTTTTTTTTGCGACTGAACAAACCATTGATGGAATGACTAGTTATATGTACATTACGGTGTGGTAATACCACAAACCGTCAGCTGCAGCTAATTTATTTCTTCCTCTTCGAATTGCTTTTTCTTACAATATGATTTGACATTTTTACTCGAAATCGCTACTGACAAGACACGTTCATGTTTGGTCGATTTAATTTATTTTTAGCGTCAGTTTCCCCACTATTTAAATCGTAAATACAATCCTACTTTTTACACATTCATTTTCACTGTTAAAGTTGCTGGTACTTGCTTTAATGAATGGATATTTTGATTTTTACTCCTTATTAAAAACTCATTTTCGAACTTCCGCGATACGGTAAATAAAAAATTTATCTTTTTGTTTGAAAAACATCGTACATTGAATCGACATACGCGGCAGCGGAGAAGGATAACTCACAATCCTGCTGCGCGGAGGCGCTAGCGTCTGGAACGATGCTTGATATGTTTTTGAATCGGGATTTTTGGAAGTTAAGTTCATGAAATTCTGCTCTATAAAAAGTTGAATATTTGACATTGTGATAAACTAATTTTATTTTGCATTCCAAAAGCAGTATATTGTTACAAAAGTCTTTCTGACGGTGTATGGTGTAAACAGTCCAACACGCGGGATAATGGAGAATGACGGTTTATTCACAAATATGCAGGAAAACACGTAGCACAGGTACAGGAAACAATAGTTCTTGCACAGAGTAGCAATGTAAACAGACAGCGATTCATAGGTAATAACAGTTCAGCCCTTTGATATTTAGCAACACAAACAGTCAGCAAATAACTAATAACGACAATAACAGCACTTTCAATACCGCTCAGCTCACCAGCTCCCTAGCTCGCACTGCAAACGAAACTCTGACGTCGTTCCCAATGGATCAACACTACTACCGCTCGGCGTCTAACAACTTACTAGTTCGCACAGCGGATGGAA
Organism: Araneus ventricosus; assembly: GCA_013235015.1. NCBI lineage: Eukaryota > Metazoa > Arthropoda > Arachnida > Araneae > Araneidae > Araneus > Araneus ventricosus. Next base: position 11,228 of record BGPR01034467.1, read on the forward strand.
CTCCAAAGGTGTTCGAGCTCCAAGGCGATCTCAGTCTATCAACATTCTCGCCGCCATCCAAGCGCTCTCCTTATATAGTCTACCCCGCAGGCCGTGACGTCACATGGAATCATCTAGTACATTCAAGCGTATCTCCTCTGCTAATAGAGATATCGAGAAGATTCCAGCACCTTTGAGATCTCATATTTCGTCGCCAAGGTCAGAGGTCCAGACGTGGCTGCTGTCCGTTATCTCGTACTTACCCTTGTAAAACTCTCTTCCCAAACATAAGATTCAAATTGCTAGTAAGCGACTTTCCATATTTGTAACAATATATTTGTGTACTGAATCGGAAAAATAATACAGGGTGAGTCCTTCTACTTGACTCTACGTATTTTTAAAGATTATCTTTATTATTTTATGATTATTTTTATCTTTATTATTTATTCAAAATACTATGATAATGAATGCCATATATAAAAAAATTCAATATGCGAAAATTCTGTTTTTGTTGATAATTTTTTAAACCCTTTCCTCGAACAACTATATATCATGAGATATTCGTCTTATTAACTGCTTATTGTGTTTTTTCATGACAAATTTACTCGCCTTTAAAACTGTGTGAGATGTGTGCTCTAAAAATTACAGTTTAGAAAATTTTCAAGAGAAAAAAACCAGACGAAACATTATTATTGCTCACTTTTTAACAGATTCATGAGTTTTGAAAGTCTATATGTCAGTCACATTTTAAGTTACTGAGTTTGTTTTCGGCCAAAAATATAGAAAATTTACACTAGTATTGAATTATATTTTAATCCCTTTTGTAAAACCAAACTTATATAAAACCAACTCGTAAGTTGCCATTTTGAAGAAAACATATAAGAGGCAAAAACATTATTCTTTCAATCGGCTTTAGAACTGCCGACAAATTCTTTTTTCTTATTCTTTAATAGTGGAGAAGATTCCTTCTCAATAACCTTTTAGAATATTCGACGCATAATATTAAGTTATATTAAACTCTTGCATCCCTTCCCGATCAAAGTCTACATCGTTCCGTAGTTGCTACGAAACTGTTGTTAGTTGTTATTGTTTGCAAAACTGTTGTAACTTTTACATATTCGACCTGATTCTACTACTCAATTCTTGACTTTTATTTGAACTTTCTCGAATTGCATTTTTTACATTGAATGGCAAAGATTAAATCCATCGCCAATCCGTCTAAACCAAAACCACGGCGAAGTAACGAAACCATAACCACAGATATGCAGATACATAATTTCATTCCCATAGATATTAATGGCATCTCATTCAACATACAGGGCGGTCAGAAATTATTGGACCCATTTCTGAAATTTATTTTAAAAAAGTAATATTGTTACAAATGCGCTTTTTTCAATGAGAGAACAAATGAAAAAGTTTTTTTCAGATGGTGGCGCACCATTACGGTATTCTATATTTACTGCAGCAAGACATTCATACGCAATGACGACCGAGCAGTACAAACCGATGGGCCTTTTCTGGTTTCCTTTTATATTTTTTCTTGAATATATCGAAAAGTATTCAGCTATCGAATTACAATTGATCTAACAAATTAAAGAAACAAAATTCCCTGCAAATACGTGTTTATTTTTCTACAAGCTTTAATAGCTTCTCAGACAATGATTCTCAAAAATGGCAGATTTCCAAAAATTTACGACCCCCATGATCACCATAAAGGCTTGTTGCCATTCTGGCAAAAAAGACTTTTTAAAATGCGCTCTCATTTTAAAAAAAAACGTCGTTGAAATATTATTAGGTTTTTCTTCATTAATTTTTGAAATCGGTCCAATACTTTATGACTGCCTGTATATAAAATTTAAGTGGCGGTGGTTCTATTACATGTGATGCATTTAATTATAATTAGTATTACTCTGTCATCAAATATGGTGATAATAAGTATATGAACGAAATTAATTATGTATATATTGTATTTTGATTTGTTTAGAGAAATTTTATTTAAGAATAGAAAATTCCCCTTAGAAAATTGTACATTTTTATGCTCATACCATATCATTCTGTAAAGCAATTTTTTCTCCCACAATTGCTTTTTAATTTTATACTGAAATTGAATGTCAATTCAAAACAACATTTAAGAAACAAAAACTTTCATTCGCATGTTTGCTGTGTAACTTTAAACGAGCCAATGTATTATACAGATGACTGTAAGATGGCTCATTGCTTGGAGTTTTATGATTATATTTTTCACTTTTCTCAATTTAATGTGTGTTGGAAACTTAGTAGCAACACTACATGTTTATATAAGGAAAGTATTGATGTAAATTTATGAGCACAGCAATTTTATATCGAAATTTTCTAAGTAAATCTGGTCTTTTGACCGATCTGGTACATATGGTGGTAAAACAAATATAGAAAAAATTAAATTATGATTAGCATTATGATTCTGTTCTGTAAAGAGAGTGCGAATTTTTAAGTAAATAATAATTAAAATTGAACTCAGATTGTACGTAAAGGGTAATTAACAAATAGGAAAATAGTTAATGTATACAGCGTTTTGATATTTAATTCCATAAGTATTCACGAAGGTACCTTATAGAATCTTGACGACGAAGGATGATTGTTTGAAGGAGTGTATGGATTTTGAGATCCTGTACCTTCATAGCAGGTAGAAGATCCTAGCATAGCACAGTTATTAAGTGTAATGCATGAAACATGAAGCAGACTAATTTTCTGCTTCGTAAAATTTAGATTTTTTTGTGATTTCATATATTTATCTGTGTAAACCGAAACTGCGCACAATATTTTTCGTGTGAACCGAAATCTAACTAAACTGTAATCTAAAACACTGCGTTATAAATTTCAGAATCCGTGGTGAATCTTTTAGAACTCGCAGGGGAGTTTAAGTTACGTCACAGCACAGTTAAAAGTTAGTGGAGGATTTCTCGGAGGCAATGGTGTATCTACATAAATTGGCGCCCAAGGCAAATACCGAAAATGAGCCTCTCCCTCTTTTTTTCTTTTGAAATGTGATCCTAGTTTTCTTTTCGGAAACTTTATGCAGAGGAGTGCAAAGATTAAAAGTGACAATAAACTTTAAAATATCATATAAAGCATTATTTAGTTGATACGACTTACATATTACAAATGTTTTAACAAAATATGGCTAAATTTTGATAGATCATTTGGTGCATTCTAACTTTAAGCTCTTAAATATGTTTGAAATACGAAAATCAAAGTTTCAACACTTTTGATATATTAGAAATATATAAATAAAAGGTACATTCGATTTATATCGTATTTGAAAAATAATATAAAATGTGTACAAATCTTTTAATCAATCAAAAAACCCCACACACATACGAATAAGAAAGTAAAAATAATATACATGACTTTTTGCTCATAGACACTGTATAAAAATTCTAAACATTGAAGTGAATATTTTGCTAACGCAGATAAAATCATGCGTAAGCTTTTGTGACAAATATATTTAATAATATTCATAATATAATTCATCACATAATTTAATAATTACCTCTTTACAAATTGTAAAGTTTAATAATGTTTCATCTAGCACCTTATGACAAAGTTAAAATTCATTGCATTAAATTAGGGGATACGCTATTGCAGGGTGAAAAATGCCGATTAAATCAAGAATTACAATTATAACGTTATTAATTTGTCGTCTATGACATGTAATATTGCACTTAATTATTATTTTTATAGACATCATTTATGTGTATGAAAAAACGATAGAATACTTCTGAAAAATTTTGAAGGCTTTAGAGTATCTAACTTTTAATGAAGCAAAAATTTTTATAATTACAATATTTTTGTTCTTAAATGCTTGTACATGTACTAAACATAAGCATTACAAACAAAAATGACTGCCATATCAACGTATTTAAATAATAATTTTAGGTTGAATATTGGTAGTTTAATGATTTGATAGTCAAGGCCAAATTTTAATGCGTTTGTATCCAGTAAAATTATTTGGTGACAATAGCGCAACTCAAAAAGAAAAGAAAACGCTTCGCATTACGTCTAGAATTGATTTTATTTTTTTATGTATTTTTCTTTTTTCTCGTTTATTCCTATATCTTGATTTCAACTTCAATAAGGACGGAGAAATTTTATCAGAAATTGCAAAACTTTCTGTGGTCTTTTCTTTCTCTTTCAGTAATTCTTATTTGTTTGCATTTGGCAGAATAACTGCACTTGGCTTTACGAAATAAAATTTAAAATAAGCACTTTCGCGTTTTTGTCACACAAATTATGCAAATATTCAGTACTGAAAACAATGCGAAGAACTTATGACTTTTAAAGCTGCTTGAGTGATGTTATACAACGCAAGAAGAATGGAGTTATATTTTCAGTTCTTCGCTATTTGCTTAAATGGAAGTGCTTTAAATTGAAATGACACTTTTGGTAACCATTTTTCATCACCTTTGAAGAAACTGATATCCAGTCAGTATGAAATGGCATACTGTGAGAAGCCATCAGAAACCCTGTAGAAATCGGCACATACAGAGGGTGTTTACACATTTTAGATCGATTTCGGGACCTTTAATTAACGTCAAAAATGTCATGACTATTCTTTTAAATATTCGATCTGATAGCCGTTTTTCTGTACTATTAGTTTGCATCGTTATTTCAATGATAGAAGGGCTTTTCGTAAAATTTCCAGGGGTATTGATTTCCATTCCTCCTCCACTACTTTCCAGAGTTCATAAATCGTGGTGGGTTTGCGCGTAGACAGAGCTCTTTTCAAGACTAAAGGCGCAATAGTCTACAGGTGAAACGTCAAGGGACATCGCAGGGATATGTTGGAAAGGTGTATATGCAATAACTCTATAAGTCTTCACTTTTTAAAGGAATACAGGGATACTTTTTGAAGTATGACTTATAGCTTTGTCTTGATGAAGTTTCATTCTTTGAAAGTCATTGGGATAAAGAAATGGAATTTCCTTTTCATCTGCAAATATTGGATGCAAAACTTTCTCTTTATAGTACGTTGAGTTGATTTTAAAATTTTTGTCACTCTTCTTATTTTTATTTCTTCATTGTAGGAGAACACAGTGACAATTATAAACACCTTACTGAAACTTTCTTTGCATTGAAGGAACCAGGTTTGTATATTTTTTCCCTTCGTTTCCAATAGTTAATAGACTTATTTTTCTTTCAGATATTTAGTTAAACCCACTCTTCATCAAAGGTCACAATTTATTTCGATTTATCTCCTGTTAAATAGTTTTCCTACA
>BGPR01034468.1:0-16460 GCA_013235015.1 Araneus ventricosus
CTGCTAAAAATATTTTCCATTTAATAGAAAATGGTCGAATTATTGCTCAAAAGCAGTTTCTTATATTTAATAGAAAATAGTAGAATTATTGCTCAAAAAATATTTTCCATCTAATAGAAAATGGTTTAGTTATTGCTCAAAAGCAGCTTTTTATATGTAATTGAAAATAGTAGAATTATTGCTCAAAAAATTACCTATTTAGAAGAAAATGCTTGAAATGTTGTACAAAAATAATTCATCGAAAAATTGGTAATTTCTACTTAATATAAAATGGAAAGGCGAAAAACACATTAGAAAGAAATATTTATTTATTAGATTTAATTTATATAATTACAGGAAGAAAGTATTTTATCATACTGAAGAGAAAATGCTAGATCAGTTGTTTTTTCAGTTTAACTGAAATTAGCAGAATCTTTTTTCTTTCAGTTTAAAAGAAAATTATAAAATTGCTGCTAAAAATTAATTTTTAATTTGAAAATAATATTTCATTTTTGTTTTATTTTATATTAACAGAAAGAAGTTCCTTAATTACGTTGTTTTTACATAGAAATGGTCGAATAATTTTTCAAAATAAATTAACAAATAAAAAAGTCAAAACTATTATTTCTCTTAACTCAACAGAAAATAGTAGAATAAGCTGACAAAAGAGGCCTTTCTTTATCAGCTATGTTTTTAATTTGCATAGTTGCAAGAAACAAGTCTTCTATCAAACTTAACGGGGAATGCAAGCTCAATTGTTCTTTGTATTTAACAGAAAGCAGCAGACTTGTTGATAGTCCAGTTTAAAAAGAAATTGTAGAATTGTCTTTTAAAATAACTTCTGAAAAAATAGTTTCTCCTTCAACTATTGTTTTAATTTAAATTAATAGAAAGAAGTTCTTCAGTTGTATCGTAATTAAAAGAAAATGGTTGCATAACTGTTCAAAGATAATTTTTTCAACTCAGATTTTATTTTATGTTCACACATACAAAAAATATTCTTAAACGAGGACAAGATTTTAGCAAACCATTCTTAAACACACTTTTTTCGTAAAATCTGTTGAAATTCTTCTATTTTTAAATCTCTTTAATTTGAAGATAAGCTTTAGTAAATAAGAAAAAAAGTTATTCTTATTTGAAATTTGCAGTTAAGCACTCACAGAGAGGGTGAAAAAAATATTGAGTTATTGTTCTTAATAAGGAATTGAAATTTTAAAACCAGACAGTTAGTTTGACATTTCCGTCAAAATTTATCGAAGATTTTTAAAGTAATGTGCTCGTCACTTTCATAAAAATAACCACTTTTGTATTTAGAGTTAAATAACGATTGATAAGTACAAGAAGTATAATTAATTACCCTTTAAAGTATTAAGCGCTAAAATAAGTATAAGGATTAGAAATCCCGGTACAAATTTCCTTCAATCTGTTGAAACAATTATCAAAAATAAAGTGGAAAATTCAAGTCCTAGTAAATTTGAAATTCATGCCCGATTCTCGTAAAGGTTACAACACTATTTTTTAGCGAAGCTATAAACGCTACGCTAAGCTGGTATTTAGTGTGCGTAAAACAATTATAAGTGGAATTCATTAAATAAAAATAATCAAATTTCTGGAATTTGTATCGAACTACATAAAAATGGATTATGGCATATGATTTAAAAAACAAAAATTGTAAAGCTGCTCTTAAGTAATGAATAAAAAAAAAGAAACAATCAGTTATGGAATAACCATTCAGGTCAAAAGTGTAAAATAGTAGCAGTTCCATCTGCAAGACTGAGAGTTCCACGAGCAACAGTCATCCTAACGAATGCCCGCGAATGGAAGGGAAATTAGGAAGCACCATTTCGAGGTCCGATACGTTAGGACTACTTCTATTAGGCGGGCCGTTAGACTGAACGAGAGGACATTTCTCGCGAAATAGCTCGGACTGCCAAATGTAGAGATGAAGCGCTCGGCTGAGTTCTTGCTTAGGCTAGCGTAATGAGACTCGGATGCAGAAATCTCTTATGGCGTGCACACGTAGGTTCATTTGAAAACAGAAATTCTCGAAAGAGTTCCAAATCTAGAATTGCCGTGTTTGTGCACTGTTTTAACTAATTTGGTCGAAGCTTTCCTCGTCATATAGGTGCCCCTTGTTTAAGATAACGAAAGTTAATGAAATAATAGGGAAAATGACCTTTTGCGGAAAAAACTTCATTTTCTAACGAAATAACTCTAATTTTTAATCAACATTTATATTTTGTTTGCGTTCTATATCTAACTTAAAGAAAAATGATGTACACAATATGAATGTAATATAACGCTACCTGCACTCTTCTACGACTTTCATCAACTTTCTTTTAGCATAAGCCTAATGCGATGCACACACATGTACTTTAGTATAGGCTCGTGATAAACAAAGATTTCTTTAAAATTTGGTTGGAATATTTACTTATTTATGCCATTCTTTCTAAAGCAAAATGTATAAAAGGAACTTCATAATTTTTGCTTACTTTACGTAAGCACTATAAATAAATATTTAAATTTTAGATTGAAATTTTGCATAAAAAAATAAAAGGAATTATTCTGACGTCCGAATTTTTTTTATAAAAATATTTCCTACATTTGAGTTTAGCAATAAAAGAGCGTTTATAAAAATTTTTCATTTTTTTATAATTTCTTACTGGTTTGTCTCGACTTCGAATAGGCTTCAAAATTCAATATTATAAATATTATGGCATCTTGAAAATAATTTTTCTTGGAATTCACTATCAGATGGAGCTTCTCACATGAAATCATATTTTAATTAAAAACAATCAATTAATTATAACTACATTTTGAATCATTAACATATTCTATTGTCATACTGAATACGCAATTGTGTGAAATTTCAGAACTGTAGTGCATCCAGAAACTTGTGAAAAAACTATTACAAACTTCCAGTTTTACAAATGTGTAGGAAACGAGATGAAATAAACTAGTGTAGAAACGTGCAAAGAATTCTTACTTATATTTCATTGAAATGCCTGTATGTCAGAAACCACTGATCCAATTTTATCTCTGACATATTTCTCTCTCAATAATACCATTCGCAATTTATATTCCTTTAAACGCATTTCAGGTGCAGTGACATGATGTCGTAAAGAACCCGCTTCTCATAAAAAGTTGCGTTTAAACAATTTTATAAATCTTTTTGATTTATGACTCGTAAATTCAGTGAAGAAACACGATTCCAGTGAACAATATAAATGAAAGAATAGCGCACTACCTTTCATTTTGTGTTTACGTTTTGTTGTCATCCTTTTGTGTCTTTGTTGAAGATTCTTTCTATGTTTTACAACATATATTCCTCAAAGATTTCCCTTTCTTTATTAACGTTCTCGATCCTTTTGTGTTTTTGTTGAAGATTCTTTCCAACTTTTGCGGCATATATTTCTACCGAAGAAAATTTCCTTAATGCCATTCATCATTCATTTAATTTGGCAACCGATCACCCAACTATCTTCGTTTGTATTAGGTTTGAATTGAGATTGGTATTCGATTGTTCTAGATTTAGAATGTTTTCTTACAGAAAACTTTCATCCAGATGTAGAGTAAGACAAATTTAATCTAATATTGTTAATTTCAAAATGACTGTTCTCTTTCGGACCTTCTGTTTCAACTTGACTATGTTCCGTATCCTTTTAGATAAAATGTATTAGATTTTTCCATATTCTAATTATATAGTTCATATTGAAAATAACAAAAGAAAATAAAGTAATAAAAATAAGAATTATTTACCTATATTTCATAAAAGGCCTATACCTGAGGAACTATTAAGCCATTTTTATCTTTCATTTATTTCTCTCTCAGCTATTGCCTTCCAGTGGAAAAAAGACTTCATTCGACAATTTATATTCCTTTAAACACATTTCAGAAGTGACTTCAAGTCAAAAAAATCTGCTTCCCATAAAACAATGAGTTTAAACAATTTTACAAATCCTTTTGATTTATGACTCGTAAATTCAGTGAAGATACTCGATCTCTGTGAAAGATATGAGCGAAAGAACAAAGAACCAAATTTTACTCCTTTCATGTTTTGTTTAAGTTCATGATACATTTGTGTCTTTCTTAAACATTTCTCCCATCTTTTACAACGTATATTTTCCCCGAAGATAAGCCCTATAATGTCATTCCATCATTCATTTAATTTGGCAAACCGATCACAACAACTATCTGCGGGTATTTATTGTTTTGCCCGGTTATGACAGTAGAATCATATTCGATTAGTTTCTTCTGGCTAGTGTACTGGAAATGCAGTTCTATATTTCATTGCTTCCGAATCCTTTGTACTGAGATTTGACTTATGGTTGGTATTGGATTGTTCTAGATTTACAGTGCTTCGTTGAGGAAATTGTATTTGATTCAAAAGAAGAATAAATCTATTATTGTTAACTAGTAGCCTTCGGTGAACAGCTAGTTTGCCCAACATATTAATTTTATTAATTTAGTTTGTCCTATGGTTGGTACTGGAATGTTCTATATTTAGAATGCTTTGAGGCATTAATTGCATTGCTTGTGTTTTATTTAGTTTGGTTTATGATTAATGTTAGTTTTTATTAGTTTCTTTTACGGCTGATATTGAATTGTTCTATAATCAGAATGCTTCGTTGCAGAAAATTTTATTTCAGGAAAATGGTATTTATTTAGTTTGATTTATTGTTGGTATTGGATTGTTCTAGATTTAGAATGCTTAGCTGCAGGAAAACTTGTATTTGAATCAGAAGAAGAATAAATGAAATATAATCCATTATTACTGAATAGCCGCCTTCGGCGACCAGCTTGTTCGCCGGGGATACAATTTCAAATGAATCTCTTACGTATAAATTTATATTCATGGTTCCCTTAACGAAGTTATTTTCAAGTTCAAATTTTGATAGACATTTAACTCGTGTTCTTTCAGTGGCCTTGCACCTATTCTGTCCATTGTCTGCATGAACGTCTCTAATGGAGTCGAGTAAATTGTCTGTGTCATGTAACATCCAATTGCCCGTTGTCGGCATCAACTTCAGTCTCTTATTCCTCTTGTAAAATATGCATTTTATTTTAACTTTAAAATGTCGTGGCACATTTTACGTCCAGCAGCATGTTAGCTGGATGAAAATATGCTGCTAAAATATATCATTAAACATTCAGATATTACCTTAGCTTTCAACAATGGAAGAGAAGCATGCAAATAAATATTTTTTTAGCAGTGAAAAAGGTTTGAACTGCGTTACAACAATGAAAGTATTGTTGTAAATTACGCCCAAAACTATTTTTTACCCACCTAGGGCGCAAATGTCTTATTCCGCTTTCTATGTTCAGTTCAAAAGCAGATAGCTCGTATTTATATGCATATTTTCTTAAGCAATCATGGATAAAGTATTCTTAAGATTTCAGAGATATAATTAAATACAAAAAAGATCGATTAATTTACTATTTAAAAATTCATTAAAATTCGAGAAAACAATGTACGTCAACTTAATTGATATCATAGAAAAGTTAATTTTTTGCACTTTCGTATGGTGTAAAAATGATTTTTGTGCTAAAAGAATTTCGAAGGTTATTAAGGAAAACGCCAAAATTCCGCTTAATTTTTAATTAATTAACATTATAATTAAAATTTCTAAAAAGGGCCCCGAGGTGCACATTCCCACCCTACAAAGTATGTTTGTGTCAAATTTTGTAGCTCTAGGTCCAGCGGGTTTGCCTGTAGAGCGCCAACACACACAGACACACACGCACACACAGACACACACACACACAGACATTCTCCTTTATTATTAGTATTAACAGCCTTCATTAAACAACAGGTCCGTCAATCATCTTAAGGTTATAAATTTTGTTATGTCATTCAACTTGATAATGTGTATTCTATTTATTTATTGGTAAGCTGAAAGAATTGAATGGTACAAAAGACAAAGACAGGAAATATTGGTCTTCAGAAACTAGCGAAGCAATGAAAATGAAATGCATTTCAATACAACAAAAGTACACAATGTTACGTATTATATTTTAGAATTAATTTTTTTAATTAGGAAAATTAGAGACAAATTATCATAGTAATGAAGAGATAGGCAAGAGAAAATAGGTAACAACTTAACATTAAATAAATAACAATCTAATTCGAATTTTAAAATAAATTTTACGGCGTTACCTACCTCTTGTACTGATCCATCACTGCCAAATTTGGTCCCAGTATTGAAAGGTCAGGGCTTGAATAGACAAGAAGTTACCGAATATAATACAAACATACGCAGAAATTAAGCTCCATCATACACTGTAAAAAAAATCCCGTAAAATTTACGGTTTTAAACTGGCAGCTGGGTTGGTTGTGCAAAACCGTAAAAGTTACGAAGAAAATCCGTAGGCACAACGGTTTTTTACCATACAGGAACAAGTTTTCCCCGTAAAAGTAGGAAGTAAATCCGTAGTCACAACGGTTTTTTACCGTATGAAATCAAGTTTTCTCCGTAAAAATTAAGTCATCGACTGAGTTGAGTTGTTTTTCTCCTTCTGTTCGAGTTGAGTTGAAATGTGCTGATGTCGATCATCAATTAGGAATATTAATTAACCAAGGCTTAATTATTAATTTCAATTAGTTTAATTTTTAATTGAACTTACTTGGACGATTTCGATGCAAGATAGTGACAAAACTTCTAACTTCTCGGAGCCGGGGATCGAAACCGCGTTCATAGAAATAAAAGGCAGTCGCGCTAACCTCTAGACCACCGGAGACTTCATAAGATGAAGTAAAAATAATCTATTTGAGTTTTAAAGTCACTATAGCTCTAGTGGCGCCACCTAGTGTTGTAAAAATCAACTATTGCCAGAACACGTGTTTTAAGGTTAGCTTTCATGAGTGACAACAGGTTACTGCAACATGTGTAAACAATAGCGGCGATGGAACCCTATTAAAAACATGAAATGAACGCAATAAAATTACATTTAAGAAAAGGGAAAGTTATCGTACGGAAAGCAATACCGTATGACGAAAAATAGAATTTGTACTGACGGTTTTAAACCGTTTATGGCTGGAGCGGAAAACGGTGAAAAACCGTTTTGTCAACGAAACAGCTTTAAACCGTCAAATATACGTAAAAAGCCCGGGAAAAAAACGGATATTTTTTACAGTGTATATATCGATTCAAGGAACATTCCGGTATCACTTCCATTTATTCTGCGCAAAAGGCATTTTTCTATCTTTACTCGTTCTCAAATTAATATACCTTAAATGACCAGTGTTGCCTTTAAGAAACATAACCAATTTTGCCTTCTAAAATCTTGAGAATAAGACTGAAGCTCTAATGCTTGTTTTTGCCAATAGGATACATAATGAAAATGTTATTAAATCAATTTACAACATATAGATGGAAGCCTGAGCGCTGATAAAATAAATTGATGTTTATCACTGGAGGCTGTATATTTTTTGTTTTGTTTGTACACTTGAGGATACTATATTTTATTCTACAATGTTGAATGAAATTCCTTATCCGTATAATTATTTATTAACCGCTCAAGGACCGAGTTATTTTCTAACCTACAGTATTTAGGACGAGTTAACTCGGGATAAAACCTTAAGCGGTTAAAATTAATCTGTGTTTGACACTATAAAATGTTATCAATTAAATTTTTGTGACATAAAGCCAAGTGTTGTCAGTTGGTAACAAACTGTTTTTAGCCATTAACCGTACTTAAAAACAAAATAGGATTTTTTAAAGTATTTTACCCATGTCTTTTTTAAAGTAAAAAACATTTTAAAATAAATTTTTAAAAAATCTGGCTTTTAAGGGTTAATTTTAAGAGTCGCTCCAATTTCTGAAAAACCGCGCAAGTTAAAATTTAAAACATTACACTCGGTTTTGACCATAGAAAGAGGTGACGCAGGTATTAATAAATTAATGATATCTCTAGCATAAATCATTCGCTACTCAATCTTATTTGCAGCTGGTCTCTATTCCAATACAGCCCACCTCACTTGAATCCGACAGCCTGTGACGTAACATCCGCTTGCTGTTCTGTCGACAGCGGCTCCATCCTCAGCTCGATGAGCTTACACTTGCCATTATTTAACTGTCCTACATTTCGATTAGTAAAGTGGAGAGTGTGATATCTAAACACAGGACTTGCTCCTTCTGACACGAATATCTATTCTGCTGAAACCTCGAAACCGAGGCTTTGTCTCCGCATGTCATGGAGACTAATGCTTTTCTGATATCATTATAGCAAATTAAGTTTCGGAACTTCGATCCTTTACCATTTGGCATTAAATTTGGAAATAGACTGATATAAATGTCTCTGGTCAAATGACGCTGCACATCAGACAGGTTTTCTATCTTTACATCAACTACATAGAAGAGAAAATTCATGAAAGTTTATTCTTCAGAAATCAAAACTACCTAACAGCGTTTCTTCAAATTTTGCAATAAAATGCTATGAAGCATAAGAAAGATTTCAGCGAAGGTAATAGCAATTAATTAAATAGTTGATTTTTTATTAATTGAAATTTATGTTTTCATTTACAGAAAAGATTGTTTCACAAAGTGACAACTCCTGCTCTATGAATTATTTCATCTTTAATGTTGGTATTCCTATTCAATATAAGTACTATAGATATTTTAAATATATTTATTTACATTTTTTGTCTCCGAGTTGCCACTCTTAGTGTTTAATTATGGACGAGTTTTCTGGTTTGTTTGCTTATGTTAAATCTGCTTGTATGTTGGACTTCCGCTTTGAATATCCATTAACTTATCATTACACCGGAAATACGTATTACAGGCATGTAAATAAACCATAAAACTCGTCCATATTACATAGCATTCTTTAGAAAGTTTTAATATGTTATGAAATATTAGCTTTTAAAAATAGCTGGTATACTCAGAAATTTTTCTAGAATCTGCGAGAATTACAAATTGTTTGGGGACACTGATGTTAAAATTTTAATTAGAAATAAAGCTACAAAAGATAAGTATTATCGTTTATATTATATTTTATGTTTACATAAAATATAATATAAATATTTTTAATAAAAAAATATTTATATTATCCTATACAGTGCGGACTGGGTCTGAAAATAGTGGTTGCCAAGAGTCGGTGAGGGCCCACACATATCTACAATCATAATATATATATAATTTTTTATTTAATTTTGTTTATATTTAATCACATTAATTTAAATCTATAATATTTAACAATTATATATTTAATTTAATTTTTTTATATATTTATTTAACACCCCTTAATTTTCTACATTTAAAATAACGGAATTATGGTTAAAGTTATTTTATTTTATATTCCGGAAGTTAAATATTTCGTATACGGTTTTAGCGACAAAGTATGAAGGAGAAATGCTGCCCATTAGTAGGGCATCTGTTGAAAGAGCCAGGAAACTTTAAAACAAACTTCTTTGGATGATTTAGAGTTTAGTAATTTTACTGGTAATGTTTCAGTAATTTGTAATTAAACTGGTATCATTAAAAAGATATTTTTGAATGAGGTGAGATGAAAAAGAAAAATATATGATGATGAAAAAGATATTTTTGAATGATAAGTAATTCAAAAATCATTTTGTTGATAGTATTTTTTGAAAATATTGCTTAATTTTTAAGTAACTGAAATTTTAATTTACTTTTGAACTTTAAAAAGTTGACAATTATTTTCATCTTTTTTTGAATAGCATGTGTGCCAAATTTCATAAAGATCGAGTAAAACTATAGATTTGTACAAAATACATCCTTATAATGTAAAAAACTTTACTACTTAAAAACTGTATTAAAATGCAGTCCATTTTCATTGTTTCGCCAGATTTTTTTTTCTGCAAGTCCAGTTTTTTTTCTTTCTTTCTTCGTTACTTCAAATAAATTTAGTTCCTGGTAGATTTTCTATGTTATTTTAATAAATTTACTTTTTAGCAATGTCATTAAGCTCATCTTTCCACTTAAAGAAATATAATCTTCCTGGAGATTATGTAATTCATTTATTTGATATGATGAGGTTAAATTTTCACTTTATAATAAGATTAATAATGCTCAATAATTGTAGATTATAATTATGCAAAAGTTTAAAAAAATAATCTTAATTGAATTTCGTGTTTTTTGGACTTTTTTAACAGTTGAATGTAAAGACTTATGTCATTAGTTTCATTAGACACAAAAACATACTGCATCAAAATTTATCTCAAATGCTAAAACATTTCTTATCTACTGTTTTTTTTTCTTTGCACAACTAAGTTCTTTCTAAGTCTTTTGTAGCAATTAATACTTTTAACTTAACAAAAATTAAATAAGTTGGCGAATTTAAAGTTTGCTAATATAATCAAATTAAGACAATTAATAAGATTGACGAGTCAGTTGGTAGCTGAATGCGGCTAGTGTTTAATACTACAAAAGCAATGTAAAAATAGAGAAATAATAATTTCAGCTTACCTCTCAAAACTTGTTTTTCTTTCCTTTTGCCAGATACGCTACATATGTCTTTACTCTCTTACGACTAAAAACAGAAATAACGCTTTCCTCACCAATTATTTCCTTGAAAGACAGATCAATAAGACTGAGGACCCTTTAAGCTTCTAAAAGCACCCCCCTCAAAAACGCATAAAGAGAAGCGTGAGTGTAGTCTTTTCATAGATATCA
Source organism: Araneus ventricosus (assembly GCA_013235015.1). Lineage (NCBI taxonomy): Eukaryota > Metazoa > Arthropoda > Arachnida > Araneae > Araneidae > Araneus > Araneus ventricosus. Next base: position 10,614 of record BGPR01034468.1, read on the forward strand.
TTTATTGTCCTAGTCACAGTTTTAGCCAAGAGAACCTTTTCTTACAAACGCGTTCCCTTGTTTGTCAGATTTATGACAATAAAATGAAACTACAAAAAAGAAAGAAAAAGCATCTCTCCTTATAACCATCTCTCACAAGAACCGCACCCTTTCTGCACAAAGGGATGCAATTCCTTCCGTCTTTCCGGGGGCTTCTGAAACCAACAAAAACTCTTAATAAGTATTGCGGCCCGACTTTGGACAGAAGAGGTATCCTGTTCCAATACAGGACCAGAGAAGTATGGCCCTGGTTCCAATAGCCCGAGGGTTTGTGCGATGGCTGCAACATTCTGGGGAAACATCTGTAAACGATCCGAAGGTTAAATGAAGTGGACAGAGAACTCGGTACAGTTCCTACGGGCGTATGCGTCTTGGCAGGGCCAGGGAAATACAAGGGCTGGTTCATACCTTTGAAGTTTACGATTTTCCGACATGTGGAGGGGAAACCAGTTTTGACGTCACTATGCTGTCAGAGTGGGATCCGAGAGCGTCCACTGGAGATTCTTTCATTCTTAGTTTGTTCTTTCATTCTTCTATTTGTCCCTGTGTTGTCCAGTGTTACTTGTTATTTTGTTGAAATATTGTGAAAATCTTGCAAGTATGTCTGCTTGTGCTGTCGCTACCTGTACAAATTATCACAGGAAAACAAAAGGAAAAGGTGTAATATATCATGTTTCCAGTATGTCCGAATCGGAATAAAATTTGGATCTCGAAATGTAAAAGGCAAGACCATATAAATGTAAAATACGCTAGGATATGCAGTGATCACTTCAGGCCAAGTGATTGCATGGATGACATGAAGAATCGTCTACTTGGTTTAAATCAAAAGAAAATTTTTAAACCTGATGCAGTTCCGAGTGTTAACTTGCCATTGCAAGATAATGGGGAAGATATTTCAAATAAAAGTGAGAGGAAAAGGAATAGAAGTATTTTACAGGAATCTAAAGTTAGATTAAAATGTCTGAGTCCTAAAAAAGCATGTGAAACGTCAGCTATGGAGCCATTTACTACACCCACAACCAAAAACATTTGCTCATCCTGCTTTGAAACTCAAAAAGAAAATGCATAACATCTCGAAAGAATTAGATTTCTTGAAAAAAATTTGAAAAGACAAAAGAGGAGACTAAGAAAAATCATAGAAAAAAAATAAAAGAAATGAAAACGAAAGCTCAAATTGGCCGTATTTTAACCGAAAATAAAAGTTAAAAAAGTAAACTGAAAAAAGTATCGAAGATAGAAGAAAATTAAAAAAAATATCTTAACATCAACATAGATAAATGCCGTAATAGAAAATAAAAACAAAATCAAGTGGACAGCAGAAGATATTTCGAGATATTTAATTATTCGATCTATTTTCCAGGCGGTCTTATTTATATTGGCGAAATCAGACAGGTATACGATTTCCCAATGCTAACACATTAAAAGGATGCTGTTCAAAATTTTTTTGTAGACCTGGTATGCTTCTTGATGTTTTGATGGCTATGAAAAAAATATTAAATAAATATAACTGTATTATATTTATTACATATTTTAAGTATAGTTATGAAATGAATACGTAAAAACGTATGTCTGCTTCGCAAGTATTTACAATGCATTATTTTGATATAAATTTTTTCTCTGAAATAAGTAAAAAATAATAGAGGTAAACAAAAATCCATATTATTTAAAAGCAAATATTTAATAGATCGAGCCAGTCAGCTTTTTCAATGAGTGGATAGTGTATGCCGACAGAAGCCGATTTTCATTTTTTTTCTTTTCTCGTATATATTTTGTGTCAAAAAAGTCTCAAATAATTCATTGAAATGACCATGTATCTGATTGATTTCACACCAAATACTGGCATCCAATTTTAAATATTAAGTATAAAAAAAAGAAATAACATTCACACCAAAACCCTTATAGTAAAGGGATTGTTGCATTTTCGAGCGCGGCGTGTCAACATGGTGACGTCACAAATTTCCCCCACTGGTTCTTCGCTGAAACCTCTATGAACCAGTCCTTGTATTTCTCTGGTCCTGGCGTCTTTGGTCGGTATTCGACCACCCGCTGTTCGGCCGGTCGAATTATGACGGCAATAAATCCCCAACGAAGGGCTATTTTATTTGTTTGCTTTAGAAAAGCTTACTAGAGAGAAAAAATTAAGTAGTCCTGAATAATATCCTAGTATGTTTAACAATAATTGATATCCCTGAGGAAAATTTGTTTTTAATTGACAATAGTCGATAAGACTCTAAATTTAAAATGAATGTTATTTTAAACTAGTTTTTAAATCAAATTCAAAGCAAGAAACATCTGGCTGTTGCCACTCATCTGAAAACCCATTCTCGTATAACAATAAATAAATTAAAATGCTGCTTTTATCAGACACTAATAAAAATATGCTATCACATCTAATTGCAAGTTGACAGTGCCAACTTCACTTTCTTATTCCCCTTGCAAAATATGCATTTGATTTCAACATTAAAATGGTGCAACACATTTTATGTCAGCAGCTTGTTTGCTTAATTAAAACATGTTGAAAAAAAATGAAAACATAGCAGCCATAATCATTCAGCTTACTAGATATATTTCTTCATATACTACTTAATATCTCAGAGAGCTTTACAGATTCAACAAAATTTTGGATAAAATAAAATATGAAGGAAAAATATATTAGGTTATTAAATCAGTTTTCAACAATGAAAAAGCAACCAACGCGCAATTAAATATTTGTTTAAACAATGAAAACGATTTGAATTGCGATGAAACAAAGATAAATATTATAAATTATGCGAAAAAATATTTTTAAAAGGCTATTAAAATTAGAGAAAAAATTGTACGGCAACTTAATTGACATCATTGAAAAGGTAATTTTTTGGATGATGATTTGGATGAAAAATTATTTTTGTGCTGTAATATTTTCTGAAGTTATTAAGGGAAAACGCCAAAATTTCGCTTCATTTTTAATTAATTGAAATTCTAATTAAAATTTCGAAAAACGGCTCCGAGGTGCACATTCCCACCCACCAAAGAATCTTCGTGCAAATTTCGTAGCTCTAGATCCAGCAGTCTGCCCTGTAAGGCGTCAACACACACACGCATTCTCCTTTATTATTAGTAGAGATTATCGAGTTCCATCTACAGTTCTACGACATGTAGAAACGTGTCATACACTAGTGATGTGGCTAGATGAAGCTTTTAAATTTCTGTCAATTCAAGTTGTTACTGATAATAACACAACCGTGTCCTTCATCTAGACATGTAAAATAAATCAATCTTATTCACTATAAGTTGTAAATATATTACAGGATACGCACATATGTATTCGCAATATCTAATAGATAAGCATGTAGTCTATATTTATTAGTGTTTTTAATGCTTTAGAATTTCAACTATTCTCACCGAATGCTCATATACATTTTTTTGATACTAATTATTATAGTTATAAAAGACAAATTACCAAACAGGATGAACATATCTAAGAAAATATTTTATGGACGATTTTTCTGTTTTGATTATTTGCGGTAAAGTAGAACTTCCGCTATATCCACCGACTTCCGGTGTAAATGCTATGTCAATGGAAATCTTCAAAATTTCAACACTCTGTTTGAAAATGTTCATTAATGTTTAAAGTAGAGTTTTCGAATTCTTGTTGCTGTAACCCTCATTGTTTATTTAAAATAAGAGCCTCATTTTGTGAAAAATCTGCCATAATTGTTCATTATCCCTCTTTTTTGGCCACTTCTAAGGTTCGTTTGGCGGTTAAAGTTTTAACCATAAGATTAAAATTATCACTGGCAGTTAAATTTTTAATCAAACGATTCAGCTAATTACAATCGCTCCATTTGGAATTTAGCCATTTTAAGAGTGTTTTTCAACCGATTTAAATAAAAAGTATTACACGAACTCAAAGAACGCATAATTAATTCAACGATTTGTGTACTAAAGAAAGAACTGGTTCGAACTTGGCACTTGACACAGTATCCAAATGGACTTGGCGATTACTTAAATCGGAGGATTATCGAAAAACAGTCTGTGAATCCAAGACAAACAAACCTGAGAACGAGACCATATGCATGATGTGAAGTCTCCCCTTGTTCTGAAGTTTCCCACAGGAATCGACCACCTACGAACTCCCTAAGGCACCGGAAAGGAAAGACCGGGATGTTATCCAGAGTCATAAAACCAACCCAGCTTACATAACCCGAGGGAGTTGAAAGGACCGCACCGAGTTCGGCCTCCCAAGGTGCCGACAGAGGAACCCTTTAGGTTTCGACCTTCTGCCAATGATGAGAAAGAGAGCTGAGGTTAGTGATTGGAAGCTGCGGTCAGCCACCCGACAAATCCCTGAGACTTAACAATTCGGCCACGCCTCATAGGTGCTGGTCGTAGGGTTTAAAGTGTAAGGACGGAAGATGGGAGATTCGAGTTTCGAGACTCTATTTTCGAGATCGAATGATTTGAGAAGATTGAGAAGTCAGAATCTCGGCGCTCGAGATTTCTGCACTTTTTACGGGAGTTCTTAGACCCCGTGGAATTGAAGCCAACCTTTGGCTAGAATAGCTCTTTTGGAGAGCTGCAAACGCATCAGAGCATTCCTTTAGAGAATTGCTAGAAAGGTAGTAAGCGTTGAATACCTCACTGACAATTACCGACTTGGTAACTTGCATAACCCTTTGGTGGTTTACTTTGATTAATTGAGCATTCGATTACCTCAATTTCCTCTTCCGGCCATCAGACTTACTGAACTCGCCCTGAGTTGAATAAATTGACTGAACTTTCGATTGCTTATCGCTTGTGTACGAGTTGACTTACCCTGATAACTGCGATTAAGTCCAGTTATGAACATTTTTTGACTCTTGCTATCTCATCCGGGAGTGAGTTGTACAAATCATTTGAATGTATCATCTATATGTAAATTTCTTGTACAAAAGCCTTTAATCAAGAAACATAATTAAATATTAATGTGCTGTATTGCTTTGTCTTGTTGATCTCTGATCGGACCCGTTATCACTGGGCTAAGACCTTACAATGAGATACATTGCGACTCTTTAAGGATGAAAATCATTGCAACTAACGGAGGGTTAAATAGTACTTTAAATAAAATTACCTTATGCGAAATCCCCTCAATTTCTTTAATATTCACCAACTTCTAATGGGCCGTTTTCTTTTTAAGAAAGGAATAAGAAATTGAAAATACAATTAGTCTAAAATGTTTTATGACAATTCTTTAGTTAAAAATGAAAATATATTGTACTTAATAACTGATAATTATTCTTATCCTTACTGGAAATAATTTCATTAGTACATGCTTTGTTTATTATTAATAATCTTGCTAGAATAATGAAAAATAACAAAATAACATTTTATAATTTTTTCAGAAAAGTTATACGTGAAATAAAAATAATAATTTCGTGTGCATAAGTTTTCTCCGTACGCTAGCCAACACTGGTCGCTTTGTAGCTAAATGAAATATATTTAAAGCAATAACTATTCAGCTCACATAAAACATGAAATATGGCAGACATTTGTTTGACATTTTGAAACATTTCCTTTGGAATGTTGAATACGTAGTTTCTCATACACCATCACAACTGAAGAAAAAATTCCTATAAGGGAAATAGGTTGAATATTTCCGAAGATTTATTTGTTCGAGTTCTCAGAGTATTTACTAAAGCGAATCTTTCTTTCCGGAAAATAGGGTGTTAGACACGGAGAGGAAAGGGGCATCATTACAGGAAAGAAGTTGCCGTCAACTTGGCGAATCCTCCTTTTCTTTGAGAACAGGAAACATAGACTTCACGAAATAGAAGTTTCGTTCTATTTGAA
>BGPR01034469.1:0-16460 GCA_013235015.1 Araneus ventricosus
TTCAAATAGAACGAAACTTCTATTTCGTGAAGTCTATGTTTCCTGTTCTCAAAGAAAAGGAGGATTCGCCAAGTTGACGGCAACTTCTTTCCTGTAATGATGCCCCTTTCCTCTCCGTGTCTAACACCCTATTTTCCGGAAAGAAAGATTCGCTTTAGTAAATACTCTGAGAACTCGAACAAATAAATCTTCGGAAATATTCAACCTATTTCCCTTATAGGAATTTTTTCTTCAGTTGTGATGGTGTATGAGAAACTACGTATTCAACATTCCAAAGGAAATGTTTCAAAATGTCAAACAAATGTCTGCCATATTTCATGTTTTATGTGAGCTGAATAGTTATTGCTTTAAATATATTTCATTTAGCTACAAAGCGACCAGTGTTGGCTAGCGTACGGAGAAAACTTATGCACACGAAATTATTATTTTTATTTCACGTATAACTTTTCTGAAAAAATTATAAAATGTTATTTTGTTATTTTTCATTATTCTAGCAAGATTATTAATAATAAACAAAGCATGTACTAATGAAATTATTTCCAGTAAGGATAAGAATAATTATCAGTTATTAAGTACAATATATTTTCATTTTTAACTAAAGAATTGTCATAAAACATTTTAGACTAATTGTATTTTCAATTTCTTATTCCTTTCTTAAAAAGAAAACGGCCCATTAGAAGTTGGTGAATATTAAAGAAATTGAGGGGATTTCGCATAAGGTAATTTTATTTAAAGTACTATTTAACCCTCCGTTAGTTGCAATGATTTTCATCCTTAAAGAGTCGCAATGTATCTCATTGTAAGGTCTTAGCCCAGTGATAACGGGTCCGATCAGAGATCAACAAGACAAAGCAATACAGCACATTAATATTTAATTATGTTTCTTGATTAAAGGCTTTTGTACAAGAAATTTACATATAGATGATACATTCAAATGATTTGTACAACTCACTCCCGGATGAGATAGCAAGAGTCAAAAAATGTTCATAACTGGACTTAATCGCAGTTATCAGGGTAAGTCAACTCGTACACAAGCGATAAGCAATCGAAAGTTCAGTCAATTTATTCAACTCAGGGCGAGTTCAGTAAGTCTGATGGCCGGAAGAGGAAATTGAGGTAATCGAATGCTCAATTAATCAAAGTAAACCACCAAAGGGTTATGCAAGTTACCAAGTCGGTAATTGTCAGTGAGGTATTCAACGCTTACTACCTTTCTAGCAATTCTCTAAAGGAATGCTCTGATGCGTTTGCAGCTCTCCAAAAGAGCTATTCTAGCCAAAGGTTGGCTTCAATTCCACGGGGTCTAAGAACTCCCGTAAAAAGTGCAGAAATCTCGAGCGCCGAGATTCTGACTTCTCAATCTTCTCAAATCATTCGATCTCGAAAATAGAGTCTCGAAACTCGAATCTCCCATCTTCCGTCCTTACACTTTAAACCCTACGACCAGCACCTATGAGGCGTGGCCGAATTGTTAAGTCTCAGGGATTTGTCGGGTGGCTGACCGCAGCTTCCAATCACTAACCTCAGCTCTCTTTCTCATCATTGGCAGAAGGTCGAAACCTAAAGGGTTCCTCTGTCGGCACCTTGGGAGGCCGAACTCGGTGCGGTCCTTTCAACTCCCTCGGGTTATGTAAGCTGGGTTGGTTTTATGACTCTGGATAACATCCCGGTCTTTCCTTTCCGGTGCCTTAGGGAGTTCGTAGGTGGTCGATTCCTGTGGGAAACTTCAGAACAAGGGGAGACTTCACATCATGCATATGGTCTCGTTCTCAGGTTTGTTTGTCTTGGATTCACAGACTGTTTTTCGATAATCCTCCGATTTAAGTAATCGCCAAGTCCATTTGGATACTGTGTCAAGTGCCAAGTTCGAACCAGTTCTTTCTTTAGTACACAAATCGTTGAATTAATTATGCGTTCTTTGAGTTCGTGTAATACTTTTTATTTAAATCGGTTGAAAAACACTCTTAAAATGGCTAAATTCCAAATGGAGCGATTGTAATTAGCTGAATCGTTTGATTAAAAATTTAACTGCCAGTGATAATTTTAATCTTATGGTTAAAACTTTAACCGCCAAACGAACCTTAGAAGTGGCCAAAAAAGAGGGATAATGAACAATTATGGCAGATTTTTCACAAAATGAGGCTCTTATTTTAAATAAACAATGAGGGTTACAGCAACAAGAATTCGAAAACTCTACTTTAAACATTAATGAACATTTTCAAACAGAGTGTTGAAATTTTGAAGATTTCCATTGACATAGCATTTACACCGGAAGTCGGTGGATATAGCGGAAGTTCTACTTTACCGCAAATAATCAAAACAGAAAAATCGTCCATAAAATATTTTCTTAGATATGTTCATCCTGTTTGGTAATTTGTCTTTTATAACTATAATAATTAGTATCAAAAAAATGTATATGAGCATTCGGTGAGAATAGTTGAAATTCTAAAGCATTAAAAACACTAATAAATATAGACTACATGCTTATCTATTAGATATTGCGAATACATATGTGCGTATCCTGTAATATATTTACAACTTATAGTGAATAAGATTGATTTATTTTACATGTCTAGATGAAGGACAAAGTTGTGTTATTATCAGTTACAACTTGAATTGACAGAAATTTAAAAGCTTCATCTAGCCACATCACTAGTGTATGACACGTTTCTACATGTCGTAGAACTGTAGATGGAACTCGATAATCTCTACTAATAATAAAGGAGAATGCGTGTGTGTGTTGACGCCTTACAGGGCAGACTGCTGGATCTAGAGCTACGAAATTTGCACGAAGATTCTTTGGTGGGTGGGAATGTGCACCTCGGAGCCGTTTTTCGAAATTTTAATTAGAATTTCAATTAATTAAAAATGAAGCGAAATTTTGGCGTTTTCCCTTAATAACTTCAGAAAATATTACAGCACAAAAATAATTTTTCATCCAAATCATCATCCAAAAAATTACCTTTTCAATGATGTCAATTAAGTTGCCGTACAATTTTTTCTCTAATTTTAATAGCCTTTTAAAAATATTTTTTCGCATAATTTATAATATTTATCTTTGTTTCATCGCAATTCAAATCGTTTTCATTGTTTAAACAAATATTTAATTGCGCGTTGGTTGCTTTTTCATTGTTGAAAACTGATTTAATAACCTAATATATTTTTCCTTCATATTTTATTTTATCCAAAATTTTGTTGAATCTGTAAAGCTCTCTGAGATATTAAGTAGTATATGAAGAAATATATCTAGTAAGCTGAATGATTATGGCTGCTATGTTTTCATTTTTTTTCAACATGTTTTAATTAAGCAAACAAGCTGCTGACATAAAATGTGTTGCACCATTTTAATGTTGAAATCAAATGCATATTTTGCAAGGGGAATAAGAAAGTGAAGTTGGCACTGTCAACTTGCAATTAGATGTGATAGCATATTTTTATTAGTGTCTGATAAAAGCAGCATTTTAATTTATTTATTGTTATACGAGAATGGGTTTTCAGATGAGTGGCAACAGCCAGATGTTTCTTGCTTTGAATTTGATTTAAAAACTAGTTTAAAATAACATTCATTTTAAATTTAGAGTCTTATCGACTATTGTCAATTAAAAACAAATTTTCCTCAGGGATATCAATTATTGTTAAACATACTAGGATATTATTCAGGACTACTTAATTTTTTCTCTCTAGTAAGCTTTTCTAAAGCAAACAAATAAAATAGCCCTTCGTTGGGGATTTATTGCCGTCATAATTCGACCGGCCGAACAGCGGGTGGTCGAATACCGACCAAAGACGCCAGGACCAGAGAAATACAAGGACTGGTTCATAGAGGTTTCAGCGAAGAACCAGTGGGGGAAATTTGTGACGTCACCATGTTGACACGCCGCGCTCGAAAATGCAACAATCCCTTTACTATAAGGGTTTTGGTGTGAATGTTATTTCTTTTTTTTATACTTAATATTTAAAATTGGATGCCAGTATTTGGTGTGAAATCAATCAGATACATGGTCATTTCAATGAATTATTTGAGACTTTTTTGACACAAAATATATACGAGAAAAGAAAAAAAATGAAAATCGGCTTCTGTCGGCATACACTATCCACTCATTGAAAAAGCTGACTGGCTCGATCTATTAAATATTTGCTTTTAAATAATATGGATTTTTGTTTACCTCTATTATTTTTTACTTATTTCAGAGAAAAAATTTATATCAAAATAATGCATTGTAAATACTTGCGAAGCAGACATACGTTTTTACGTATTCATTTCATAACTATACTTAAAATATGTAATAAATATAATACAGTTATATTTATTTAATATTTTTTTCATAGCCATCAAAACATCAAGAAGCATACCAGGTCTACAAAAAAATTTTGAACAGCATCCTTTTAATGTGTTAGCATTGGGAAATCGTATACCTGTCTGATTTCGCCAATATAAATAAGACCGCCTGGAAAATAGATCGAATAATTAAATATCTCGAAATATCTTCTGCTGTCCACTTGATTTTGTTTTTATTTTCTATTACGGCATTTATCTATGTTGATGTTAAGATATTTTTTTTAATTTTCTTCTATCTTCGATACTTTTTTCAGTTTACTTTTTTAACTTTTATTTTCGGTTAAAATACGGCCAATTTGAGCTTTCGTTTTCATTTCTTTTATTTTTTTTCTATGATTTTTCTTAGTCTCCTCTTTTGTCTTTTCAAATTTTTTTCAAGAAATCTAATTCTTTCGAGATGTTATGCATTTTCTTTTTGAGTTTCAAAGCAGGATGAGCAAATGTTTTTGGTTGTGGGTGTAGTAAATGGCTCCATAGCTGACGTTTCACATGCTTTTTTAGGACTCAGACATTTTAATCTAACTTTAGATTCCTGTAAAATACTTCTATTCCTTTTCCTCTCACTTTTATTTGAAATATCTTCCCCATTATCTTGCAATGGCAAGTTAACACTCGGAACTGCATCAGGTTTAAAAATTTTCTTTTGATTTAAACCAAGTAGACGATTCTTCATGTCATCCATGCAATCACTTGGCCTGAAGTGATCACTGCATATCCTAGCGTATTTTACATTTATATGGTCTTGCCTTTTACATTTCGAGATCCAAATTTTATTCCGATTCGGACATACTGGAAACATGATATATTACACCTTTTCCTTTTGTTTTCCTGTGATAATTTGTACAGGTAGCGACAGCACAAGCAGACATACTTGCAAGATTTTCACAATATTTCAACAAAATAACAAGTAACACTGGACAACACAGGGACAAATAGAAGAATGAAAGAACAAACTAAGAATGAAAGAATCTCCAGTGGACGCTCTCGGATCCCACTCTGACAGCATAGTGACGTCAAAACTGGTTTCCCCTCCACATGTCGGAAAATCGTAAACTTCAAAGGTATGAACCAGCCCTTGTATTTCCCTGGCCCTGCCAAGACGCATACGCCCGTAGGAACTGTACCGAGTTCTCTGTCCACTTCATTTAACCTTCGGATCGTTTACAGATGTTTCCCCAGAATGTTGCAGCCATCGCACAAACCCTCGGGCTATTGGAACCAGGGCCATACTTCTCTGGTCCTGTATTGGAACAGGATACCTCTTCTGTCCAAAGTCGGGCCGCAATACTTATTAAGAGTTTTTGTTGGTTTCAGAAGCCCCCGGAAAGACGGAAGGAATTGCATCCCTTTGTGCAGAAAGGGTGCGGTTCTTGTGAGAGATGGTTATAAGGAGAGATGCTTTTTCTTTCTTTTTTGTAGTTTCATTTTATTGTCATAAATCTGACAAACAAGGGAACGCGTTTGTAAGAAAAGGTTCTCTTGGCTAAAACTGTGACTAGGACAATAAATGATATCTATGAAAAGACTACACTCACGCTTCTCTTTATGCGTTTTTGAGGGGGGTGCTTTTAGAAGCTTAAAGGGTCCTCAGTCTTATTGATCTGTCTTTCAAGGAAATAATTGGTGAGGAAAGCGTTATTTCTGTTTTTAGTCGTAAGAGAGTAAAGACATATGTAGCGTATCTGGCAAAAGGAAAGAAAAACAAGTTTTGAGAGGTAAGCTGAAATTATTATTTCTCTATTTTTACATTGCTTTTGTAGTATTAAACACTAGCCGCATTCAGCTACCAACTGACTCGTCAATCTTATTAATTGTCTTAATTTGATTATATTAGCAAACTTTAAATTCGCCAACTTATTTAATTTTTGTTAAGTTAAAAGTATTAATTGCTACAAAAGACTTAGAAAGAACTTAGTTGTGCAAAGAAAAAAAAACAGTAGATAAGAAATGTTTTAGCATTTGAGATAAATTTTGATGCAGTATGTTTTTGTGTCTAATGAAACTAATGACATAAGTCTTTACATTCAACTGTTAAAAAAGTCCAAAAAACACGAAATTCAATTAAGATTATTTTTTTAAACTTTTGCATAATTATAATCTACAATTATTGAGCATTATTAATCTTATTATAAAGTGAAAATTTAACCTCATCATATCAAATAAATGAATTACATAATCTCCAGGAAGATTATATTTCTTTAAGTGGAAAGATGAGCTTAATGACATTGCTAAAAAGTAAATTTATTAAAATAACATAGAAAATCTACCAGGAACTAAATTTATTTGAAGTAACGAAGAAAGAAAGAAAAAAAACTGGACTTGCAGAAAAAAAAATCTGGCGAAACAATGAAAATGGACTGCATTTTAATACAGTTTTTAAGTAGTAAAGTTTTTTACATTATAAGGATGTATTTTGTACAAATCTATAGTTTTACTCGATCTTTATGAAATTTGGCACACATGCTATTCAAAAAAAGATGAAAATAATTGTCAACTTTTTAAAGTTCAAAAGTAAATTAAAATTTCAGTTACTTAAAAATTAAGCAATATTTTCAAAAAATACTATCAACAAAATGATTTTTGAATTACTTATCATTCAAAAATATCTTTTTCATCATCATATATTTTTCTTTTTCATCTCACCTCATTCAAAAATATCTTTTTAATGATACCAGTTTAATTACAAATTACTGAAACATTACCAGTAAAATTACTAAACTCTAAATCATCCAAAGAAGTTTGTTTTAAAGTTTCCTGGCTCTTTCAACAGATGCCCTACTAATGGGCAGCATTTCTCCTTCATACTTTGTCGCTAAAACCGTATACGAAATATTTAACTTCCGGAATATAAAATAAAATAACTTTAACCATAATTCCGTTATTTTAAATGTAGAAAATTAAGGGGTGTTAAATAAATATATAAAAAAATTAAATTAAATATATAATTGTTAAATATTATAGATTTAAATTAATGTGATTAAATATAAACAAAATTAAATAAAAAATTATATATATATTATGATTGTAGATATGTGTGGGCCCTCACCGACTCTTGGCAACCACTATTTTCAGACCCAGTCCGCACTGTATAGGATAATATAAATATTTTTTTATTAAAAATATTTATATTATATTTTATGTAAACATAAAATATAATATAAACGATAATACTTATCTTTTGTAGCTTTATTTCTAATTAAAATTTTAACATCAGTGTCCCCAAACAATTTGTAATTCTCGCAGATTCTAGAAAAATTTCTGAGTATACCAGCTATTTTTAAAAGCTAATATTTCATAACATATTAAAACTTTCTAAAGAATGCTATGTAATATGGACGAGTTTTATGGTTTATTTACATGCCTGTAATACGTATTTCCGGTGTAATGATAAGTTAATGGATATTCAAAGCGGAAGTCCAACATACAAGCAGATTTAACATAAGCAAACAAACCAGAAAACTCGTCCATAATTAAACACTAAGAGTGGCAACTCGGAGACAAAAAATGTAAATAAATATATTTAAAATATCTATAGTACTTATATTGAATAGGAATACCAACATTAAAGATGAAATAATTCATAGAGCAGGAGTTGTCACTTTGTGAAACAATCTTTTCTGTAAATGAAAACATAAATTTCAATTAATAAAAAATCAACTATTTAATTAATTGCTATTACCTTCGCTGAAATCTTTCTTATGCTTCATAGCATTTTATTGCAAAATTTGAAGAAACGCTGTTAGGTAGTTTTGATTTCTGAAGAATAAACTTTCATGAATTTTCTCTTCTATGTAGTTGATGTAAAGATAGAAAACCTGTCTGATGTGCAGCGTCATTTGACCAGAGACATTTATATCAGTCTATTTCCAAATTTAATGCCAAATGGTAAAGGATCGAAGTTCCGAAACTTAATTTGCTATAATGATATCAGAAAAGCATTAGTCTCCATGACATGCGGAGACAAAGCCTCGGTTTCGAGGTTTCAGCAGAATAGATATTCGTGTCAGAAGGAGCAAGTCCTGTGTTTAGATATCACACTCTCCACTTTACTAATCGAAATGTAGGACAGTTAAATAATGGCAAGTGTAAGCTCATCGAGCTGAGGATGGAGCCGCTGTCGACAGAACAGCAAGCGGATGTTACGTCACAGGCTGTCGGATTCAAGTGAGGTGGGCTGTATTGGAATAGAGACCAGCTGCAAATAAGATTGAGTAGCGAATGATTTATGCTAGAGATATCATTAATTTATTAATACCTGCGTCACCTCTTTCTATGGTCAAAACCGAGTGTAATGTTTTAAATTTTAACTTGCGCGGTTTTTCAGAAATTGGAGCGACTCTTAAAATTAACCCTTAAAAGCCAGATTTTTTAAAAATTTATTTTAAAATGTTTTTTACTTTAAAAAAGACATGGGTAAAATACTTTAAAAAATCCTATTTTGTTTTTAAGTACGGTTAATGGCTAAAAACAGTTTGTTACCAACTGACAACACTTGGCTTTATGTCACAAAAATTTAATTGATAACATTTTATAGTGTCAAACACAGATTAATTTTAACCGCTTAAGGTTTTATCCCGAGTTAACTCGTCCTAAATACTGTAGGTTAGAAAATAACTCGGTCCTTGAGCGGTTAATAAATAATTATACGGATAAGGAATTTCATTCAACATTGTAGAATAAAATATAGTATCCTCAAGTGTACAAACAAAACAAAAAATATACAGCCTCCAGTGATAAACATCAATTTATTTTATCAGCGCTCAGGCTTCCATCTATATGTTGTAAATTGATTTAATAACATTTTCATTATGTATCCTATTGGCAAAAACAAGCATTAGAGCTTCAGTCTTATTCTCAAGATTTTAGAAGGCAAAATTGGTTATGTTTCTTAAAGGCAACACTGGTCATTTAAGGTATATTAATTTGAGAACGAGTAAAGATAGAAAAATGCCTTTTGCGCAGAATAAATGGAAGTGATACCGGAATGTTCCTTGAATCGATATATACACTGTAAAAAATATCCGTTTTTTTCCCGGGCTTTTTACGTATATTTGACGGTTTAAAGCTGTTTCGTTGACAAAACGGTTTTTCACCGTTTTCCGCTCCAGCCATAAACGGTTTAAAACCGTCAGTACAAATTCTATTTTTCGTCATACGGTATTGCTTTCCGTACGATAACTTTCCCTTTTCTTAAATGTAATTTTATTGCGTTCATTTCATGTTTTTAATAGGGTTCCATCGCCGCTATTGTTTACACATGTTGCAGTAACCTGTTGTCACTCATGAAAGCTAACCTTAAAACACGTGTTCTGGCAATAGTTGATTTTTACAACACTAGGTGGCGCCACTAGAGCTATAGTGACTTTAAAACTCAAATAGATTATTTTTACTTCATCTTATGAAGTCTCCGGTGGTCTAGAGGTTAGCGCGACTGCCTTTTATTTCTATGAACGCGGTTTCGATCCCCGGCTCCGAGAAGTTAGAAGTTTTGTCACTATCTTGCATCGAAATCGTCCAAGTAAGTTCAATTAAAAATTAAACTAATTGAAATTAATAATTAAGCCTTGGTTAATTAATATTCCTAATTGATGATCGACATCAGCACATTTCAACTCAACTCGAACAGAAGGAGAAAAACAACTCAACTCAGTCGATGACTTAATTTTTACGGAGAAAACTTGATTTCATACGGTAAAAAACCGTTGTGACTACGGATTTACTTCCTACTTTTACGGGGAAAACTTGTTCCTGTATGGTAAAAAACCGTTGTGCCTACGGATTTTCTTCGTAACTTTTACGGTTTTGCACAACCAACCCAGCTGCCAGTTTAAAACCGTAAATTTTACGGGATTTTTTTTACAGTGTATGATGGAGCTTAATTTCTGCGTATGTTTGTATTATATTCGGTAACTTCTTGTCTATTCAAGCCCTGACCTTTCAATACTGGGACCAAATTTGGCAGTGATGGATCAGTACAAGAGGTAGGTAACGCCGTAAAATTTATTTTAAAATTCGAATTAGATTGTTATTTATTTAATGTTAAGTTGTTACCTATTTTCTCTTGCCTATCTCTTCATTACTATGATAATTTGTCTCTAATTTTCCTAATTAAAAAAATTAATTCTAAAATATAATACGTAACATTGTGTACTTTTGTTGTATTGAAATGCATTTCATTTTCATTGCTTCGCTAGTTTCTGAAGACCAATATTTCCTGTCTTTGTCTTTTGTACCATTCAATTCTTTCAGCTTACCAATAAATAAATAGAATACACATTATCAAGTTGAATGACATAACAAAATTTATAACCTTAAGATGATTGACGGACCTGTTGTTTAATGAAGGCTGTTAATACTAATAATAAAGGAGAATGTCTGTGTGTGTGTGTGTCTGTGTGTGCGTGTGTGTCTGTGTGTGTTGGCGCTCTACAGGCAAACCCGCTGGACCTAGAGCTACAAAATTTGACACAAACATACTTTGTAGGGTGGGAATGTGCACCTCGGGGCCCTTTTTAGAAATTTTAATTATAATGTTAATTAATTAAAAATTAAGCGGAATTTTGGCGTTTTCCTTAATAACCTTCGAAATTCTTTTAGCACAAAAATCATTTTTACACCATATGAAAGTGCAAAAAATTAACTTTTCTATGATATCAATTAAGTTGACGTACATTGTTTTCTCGAATTTTAATGAATTTTTAAATAGTAAATTAATCGATCTTTTTTGTATTTAATTATATCTCTGAAATCTTAAGAATACTTTATCCGTGATTGCTTAAGAAAATATGCATATAAATACGAGCTATCTGCTTTTGAACTGAACATAGAAAGCGGAATAAGACATTTGCGCCCTAGGTGGGTAAAAAATAGTTTTGGGCGTAATTTACAACAATACTTTCATTGTTGTAACGCAGTTCAAACCTTTTTCACTGCTAAAAAAATATTTATTTGCATGCTTCTCTTCCATTGTTGAAAGCTAAGGTAATATCTGAATGTTTAATGATATATTTTAGCAGCATATTTTCATCCAGCTAACATGCTGCTGGACGTAAAATGTGCCACGACATTTTAAAGTTAAAATAAAATGCATATTTTACAAGAGGAATAAGAGACTGAAGTTGATGCCGACAACGGGCAATTGGATGTTACATGACACAGACAATTTACTCGACTCCATTAGAGACGTTCATGCAGACAATGGACAGAATAGGTGCAAGGCCACTGAAAGAACACGAGTTAAATGTCTATCAAAATTTGAACTTGAAAATAACTTCGTTAAGGGAACCATGAATATAAATTTATACGTAAGAGATTCATTTGAAATTGTATCCCCGGCGAACAAGCTGGTCGCCGAAGGCGGCTATTCAGTAATAATGGATTATATTTCATTTATTCTTCTTCTGATTCAAATACAAGTTTTCCTGCAGCTAAGCATTCTAAATCTAGAACAATCCAATACCAACAATAAATCAAACTAAATAAATACCATTTTCCTGAAATAAAATTTTCTGCAACGAAGCATTCTGATTATAGAACAATTCAATATCAGCCGTAAAAGAAACTAATAAAAACTAACATTAATCATAAACCAAACTAAATAAAACACAAGCAATGCAATTAATGCCTCAAAGCATTCTAAATATAGAACATTCCAGTACCAACCATAGGACAAACTAAATTAATAAAATTAATATGTTGGGCAAACTAGCTGTTCACCGAAGGCTACTAGTTAACAATAATAGATTTATTCTTCTTTTGAATCAAATACAATTTCCTCAACGAAGCACTGTAAATCTAGAACAATCCAATACCAACCATAAGTCAAATCTCAGTACAAAGGATTCGGAAGCAATGAAATATAGAACTGCATTTCCAGTACACTAGCCAGAAGAAACTAATCGAATATGATTCTACTGTCATAACCGGGCAAAACAATAAATACCCGCAGATAGTTGTTGTGATCGGTTTGCCAAATTAAATGAATGATGGAATGACATTATAGGGCTTATCTTCGGGGAAAATATACGTTGTAAAAGATGGGAGAAATGTTTAAGAAAGACACAAATGTATCATGAACTTAAACAAAACATGAAAGGAGTAAAATTTGGTTCTTTGTTCTTTCGCTCATATCTTTCACAGAGATCGAGTATCTTCACTGAATTTACGAGTCATAAATCAAAAGGATTTGTAAAATTGTTTAAACTCATTGTTTTATGGGAAGCAGATTTTTTTGACTTGAAGTCACTTCTGAAATGTGTTTAAAGGAATATAAATTGTCGAATGAAGTCTTTTTTCCACTGGAAGGCAATAGCTGAGAGAGAAATAAATGAAAGATAAAAATGGCTTAATAGTTCCTCAGGTATAGGCCTTTTATGAAATATAGGTAAATAATTCTTATTTTTATTACTTTATTTTCTTTTGTTATTTTCAATATGAACTATATAATTAGAATATGGAAAAATCTAATACATTTTATCTAAAAGGATACGGAACATAGTCAAGTTGAAACAGAAGGTCCGAAAGAGAACAGTCATTTTGAAATTAACAATATTAGATTAAATTTGTCTTACTCTACATCTGGATGAAAGTTTTCTGTAAGAAAACATTCTAAATCTAGAACAATCGAATACCAATCTCAATTCAAACCTAATACAAACGAAGATAGTTGGGTGATCGGTTGCCAAATTAAATGAATGATGAATGGCATTAAGGAAATTTTCTTCGGTAGAAATATATGCCGCAAAAGTTGGAAAGAATCTTCAACAAAAACACAAAAGGATCGAGAACGTTAATAAAGAAAGGGAAATCTTTGAGGAATATATGTTGTAAAACATAGAAAGAATCTTCAACAAAGACACAAAAGGATGACAACAAAACGTAAACACAAAATGAAAGGTAGTGCGCTATTCTTTCATTTATATTGTTCACTGGAATCGTGTTTCTTCACTGAATTTACGAGTCATAAATCAAAAAGATTTATAAAATTGTTTAAACGCAACTTTTTATGAGAAGCGGGTTCTTTACGACATCATGTCACTGCACCTGAAATGCGTTTAAAGGAATATAAATTGCGAATGGTATTATTGAGAGAGAAATATGTCAGAGATAAAATTGGATCAGTGGTTTCTGACATACAGGCATTTCAATGAAATATAAGTAAGAATTCTTTGCACGTTTCTACACTAGTTTATTTCATCTCGTTTCCTACACATTTGTAAAACTGGAAGTTTGTAATAGTTTTTTCACAAGTTTCTGGATGCACTACAGTTCTGAAATTTCACACAATTGCGTATTCAGTATGACAATAGAATATGTTAATGATTCAAAATGTAGTTATAATTAATTGATTGTTTTTAATTAAAATATGATTTCATGTGAGAAGCTCCATCTGATAGTGAATTCCAAGAAAAATTATTTTCAAGATGCCATAATATTTATAATATTGAATTTTGAAGCCTATTCGAAGTCGAGACAAACCAGTAAGAAATTATAAAAAAATGAAAAATTTTTATAAACGCTCTTTTATTGCTAAACTCAAATGTAGGAAATATTTTTATAAAAAAAATTCGGACGTCAGAATAATTCCTTTTATTTTTTTATGCAAAATTTCAATCTAAAATTTAAATATTTATTTATAGTGCTTACGTAAAGTAAGCAAAAATTATGAAGTTCCTTTTATACATTTTGCTTTAGAAAGAATGGCATAAATAAGTAAATATTCCAACCAAATTTTAAAGAAATCTTTGTTTATCACGAGCCTATACTAAAGTACATGTGTGTGCATCGCATTAGGCTTATGCTAAAAGAAAGTTGATGAAAGTCGTAGAAGAGTGCAGGTAGCGTTATATTACATTCATATTGTGTACATCATTTTTCTTTAAGTTAGATATAGAACGCAAACAAAATATAAATGTTGATTAAAAATTAGAGTTATTTCGTTAGAAAATGAAGTTTTTTCCGCAAAAGGTCATTTTCCCTATTATTTCATTAACTTTCGTTATCTTAAACAAGGGGCACCTATATGACGAGGAAAGCTTCGACCAAATTAGTTAAAACAGTGCACAAACACGGCAATTCTAGATTTGGAACTCTTTCGAGAATTTCTGTTTTCAAATGAACCTACGTGTGCACGCCATAAGAGATTTCTGCATCCGAGTCTCATTACGCTAGCCTAAGCAAGAACTCAGCCGAGCGCTTCATCTCTACATTTGGCAGTCCGAGCTATTTCGCGAGAAATGTCCTCTCGTTCAGTCTAACGGCCCGCCTAATAGAAGTAGTCCTAACGTATCGGACCTCGAAATGGTGCTTCCTAATTTCCCTTCCATTCGCGGGCATTCGTTAGGATGACTGTTGCTCGTGGAACTCTCAGTCTTGCAGATGGAACTGCTACTATTTTACACTTTTGACCTGAATGGTTATTCCATAACTGATTGTTTCTTTTTTTTTATTCATTACTTAAGAGCAGCTTTACAATTTTTGTTTTTTAAATCATATGCCATAATCCATTTTTATGTAGTTCGATACAAATTCCAGAAATTTGATTATTTTTATTTAATGAATTCCACTTATAATTGTTTTACGCACACTAAATACCAGCTTAGCGTAGCGTTTATAGCTTCGCTAAAAAATAGTGTTGTAACCTTTACGAGAATCGGGCATGAATTTCAAATTTACTAGGACTTGAATTTTCCACTTTATTTTTGATAATTGTTTCAACAGATTGAAGGAAATTTGTACCGGGATTTCTAATCCTTATACTTATTTTAGCGCTTAATACTTTAAAGGGTAATTAATTATACTTCTTGTACTTATCAATCGTTATTTAACTCTAAATACAAAAGTGGTTATTTTTATGAAAGTGACGAGCACATTACTTTAAAAATCTTCGATAAATTTTGACGGAAATGTCAAACTAACTGTCTGGTTTTAAAATTTCAATTCCTTATTAAGAACAATAACTCAATATTTTTTTCACCCTCTCTGTGAGTGCTTAACTGCAAATTTCAAATAAGAATAACTTTTTTTCTTATTTACTAAAGCTTATCTTCAAATTAAAGAGATTTAAAAATAGAAGAATTTCAACAGATTTTACGAAAAAAGTGTGTTTAAGAATGGTTTGCTAAAATCTTGTCCTCGTTTAAGAATATTTTTTGTATGTGTGAACATAAAATAAAATCTGAGTTGAAAAAATTATCTTTGAACAGTTATGCAACCATTTTCTTTTAATTACGATACAACTGAAGAACTTCTTTCTATTAATTTAAATTAAAACAATAGTTGAAGGAGAAACTATTTTTTCAGAAGTTATTTTAAAAGACAATTCTACAATTTCTTTTTAAACTGGACTATCAACAAGTCTGCTGCTTTCTGTTAAATACAAAGAACAATTGAGCTTGCATTCCCCGTTAAGTTTGATAGAAGACTTGTTTCTTGCAACTATGCAAATTAAAAACATAGCTGATAAAGAAAGGCCTCTTTTGTCAGCTTATTCTACTATTTTCTGTTGAGTTAAGAGAAATAATAGTTTTGACTTTTTTATTTGTTAATTTATTTTGAAAAATTATTCGACCATTTCTATGTAAAAACAACGTAATTAAGGAACTTCTTTCTGTTAATATAAAATAAAACAAAAATGAAATATTATTTTCAAATTAAAAATTAATTTTTAGCAGCAATTTTATAATTTTCTTTTAAACTGAAAGAAAAAAGATTCTGCTAATTTCAGTTAAACTGAAAAAACAACTGATCTAGCATTTTCTCTTCAGTATGATAAAATACTTTCTTCCTGTAATTATATAAATTAAATCTAATAAATAAATATTTCTTTCTAATGTGTTTTTCGCCTTTCCATTTTATATTAAGTAGAAATTACCAATTTTTCGATGAATTATTTTTGTACAACATTTCAAGCATTTTCTTCTAAATAGGTAATTTTTTGAGCAATAATTCTACTATTTTCAATTACATATAAAAAGCTGCTTTTGAGCAATAACTAAACCATTTTCTATTAGATGGAAAATATTTTTTGAGCAATAATTCTACTATTTTCTATTAAATATAAGAAACTGCTTTTGAGCAATAATTCGACCATTTTCTATTAAATGGAAAATATTTTTAGCAG
>BGPR01034470.1:0-16460 GCA_013235015.1 Araneus ventricosus
AATGAACTTCATTCAAACTACAAACAATAGGATCTGACACAGTGAATTAAAAACTATGTGAAAATACTAAATTTATCTTTCGTAAGGCTACGGCCACACGAACGGTTATTCGCCGTTTTCTAGAGGCCATATCCAAACCACGGCCTGACACACGTGCGTTTTCTCTGACGCGAGCTGTCATTTGTTTCTGCTTTCTTAGTGCAACAGAGTGGCGAATTCAAACAGTTGTTTTTGTGAAACTTTTGATACATTAGAAATTTATAAATAAAAGATTCATTCCATTTATCTCGTACTTGAAAACGAAACAAAAGTGTTTATAATTTCATTAGAGTTCCCCCCCCCCCGACATTCTTCCTCTTCAACTAAAAAAAAAATCAAAGATAAATTATAAGTTCTTAAATATTTCTTTAAAGTAAGAATGTAATCGAAAGAATTCCTGTTTTAATTTGAACCATATTAAATTCCATTTACCACCAAAATCCCAATTACCACTTTTTTCGCATTTTTTTTTTTTCGAATTAAGACACAATTAGTAACAAATGTGCCACAGAGAAGGACTCTTTCTCTGTGAAATGTGCCGTGTAGCTGCAAAAGTGGCCATCTTCAAATAAGGAAAATTTTGAGAAAAGTGGATTCATCACATATCTAGTCAAAATGAGATTTGCAAAATAAATTGCATGCATTCGATGAGTTTCGGCAATGTATTCTAGTTATCAATTCATGATGGTGAGATGTTAAGAGGGTCAAATGGAAATATAATCTTTAAAAAAACGTATTTTTGAAAAGTGGCGATGGTTACTTTTGCAGCTATACGACACAAATAGCTTATTTTAGTTAAACTAACGTCTAGTTTTGAAGCATTACGAGTACTATGTTGTGGCGTACTGAGTAATTTTGAACCGCGATCGGAAAAGGACAAAACAATAAATATTTAAGGGAGTAATTATTTAAATTAGGCTGTAATTGGGAAAGGGTTAATAAGAACAATTATTTTAAACAATTTCATTTAAAAAGAAACAGAAAAATGTAAACATTTAACAAAAAAGCAATATAAAAGGACCAAAGAATGAGCTGAATGATGTGAAAATAAAATAAATGAAATTGCCAATATTTCAACTAAATTATTCACATCTGTGATATAAAACTGAAAAAAATATATAGAAGTTCAAGAATCATAAGCTCACTATCCCAGTAGTATTCCTTGATATATTTAATTTAAATATAAAAAAAAAATTAGAACAGAACACAACAGGGCCAGATTAAGTCCTGTATTAGCCCTCAGGCAAATCAATTTGCAGGCCCTCCCCCTCCATAACTACCAAAGTCAGATTTTTTTTATTGATTTTAATTTAATATCTATATAAGCAGTTTTTATATAAATATAGTTATGAAAATTTTATATGACATTTAATTGCTGGTCAGCTTCAAGAAAGTTAGTTTCATTATCTCGCGTTTAAAAAAATTTAAATTTAAAAATCATTTTTTTAACAAAACGGTAAAAAAGCAACAAAATTTGTTTTAGTACATTCCAAATACTCATATACAAAGTTGGACAGGGGTGTTGACTCATGAGTCAATCCGTCAACTGTAAGAAAAAAGATTGACCGTACATACCTGCAAGAGAAATTTAAAACATGAAAAAATTGCTAAGAATAGTGCTTTGAAATTTAAACGGTACTTAAACCACCAAAAGCAGCAACGCGATTATTTCCCACGCCTGAAAAATAGGTCCGAGCGCATCGTTTCGCGGTACCCGCGAGAATGCACCCAGAGAAAGCGAGAAAACGGAGCGAAGGTTACGCGTGTGGCCAGCCTTGCGCTTCAGCATTCTGTCTATAATTCTTGCGAGGTTGACCTTCAAGCAGTGGCTGCAGGAAAACGCTGGTGTGGCAGTAGACTAATACAGTGCTCTCAGACAGTCCCGTAGCGTCTACTAATTCATGTTCCGTCGAGTTCCACTAATTCATGTTGTACGGGAGCGAGTTATACGAGAGTCCACTGAATAATCATTCAGGATATATTTCATAATATACTTAATAACTTAGTGAGGTTAGATATTCAGCAAAATAATAATAATAATAATGGAATAGGAAGTAGAGATTCACACTTTGTACATGTCGCAGCTTAAACACGTTTTACTGCGTGCACAAACTGTTTTGGAATCGTTGCTTGAAGGAAAATGGAACAGTAACCAATTTATTTATTATATTTTCCCCCCTACAATCACGTTAATGGTAACACTGTAACTTCAGGCTAATTTGTATCGAACTTGAGCCAAACAACCAACACAAAAAGTATTGATGTTAAACTTTCGAAAAATGAGGGGGAAGAGGGGTAAAACCAGGTAGCTAAGGTTCGAAGGCCTGCTGGAGCTAAAATATTCGACAGAGAGCTTGTCAAATTTTATTAAAATACTAGCTGGCTTCGGCGACCAGCTTATTCGCCGGAAAAATAATTTCAATTGAATATCTTAGGCATTCATTAACATTCAACCCGTGTTTTTTAGTAGGCATGCATCTGTTTGGTTAATTGTCCATATAAATGTCCCTAATGGAGTCAAGTAACTCTCCCTGTCATGTAACATCAAATTGCAAATTGTTGGCACCAACTTGACTTTCTTATTCATCTTGCAAAATATGCATTTAATTTCAACATTACAATGGCACGTCGCATTTTATATCCAGCGACATTTTAACAGGATTAAAACATGCTGACAAAAATAATGAAAATATAGAAACCATAATCATTCATTTTACTGCATATATTTCTTAATCTCTACTAGTAATAAAGGAGAATGTGTGTGTTGGCGTTCTACAGGACAGACCGCTAGACTTAAAAGGCGAAATTTGGTAGAAACATACGTACATTGGAGGGTGGGAATGCGCACTCTAAGAACCAGTAATTAGAACTAGCTGAAAAATCGGCGTTGCTCGGGATCCATATTTTTTCATATACCGGGCTCCAGTTTTTTTCCCCTAAAAATATTGTCACCAACTTTCCCCAACAAACGTAAATCTTCTTTGAATCTTTTCTTGTTGAATTTTAAACTCTCAAATATAGCCTTTTTATCACCTTATAACAGTATGGTTTGAATGAAAATGCGAAAATTAAGTAATTCATACAGTTTTACAATGTACAAATATACTTATATTCTATAACTTGGTTACTGCGAAGCTTCTAAATAAAATGTTTTATAAATCACATAAAGAAAGTCAAAATAGCTACAGAAAAATTCTCACTATCGAAAGAATTTCGCTGCAGAAGAATGCTCGAACAAAAAGAACACTCTAAACCTCAGTTAGGGGAATAAAAACTAAATATAAATACTCTCTATTAACACGATAAATAAAGTCAAAGTGGAACTAAACTAACGTCATTGGATATTTGAGTGCATATTAAAAGCTACGAAATAAAAACGAAAGTTAAGTGCATGCTACGAAATAACAGTGGAAGTAAAAAGTCTGCCTTGACAAAAAAAAAGCAATATTTTCTTAGCATTAACAGTGGTACAAATACGTGAATAAAGGATTTGATGAAACAATAAATTAGTTTGAATTTTATTTTATAACAATAAAAGCATTGTTGCAATTTGAGTTAAAAATGAATTTAAAAACGTTAAATACAGTTAGAGAAAAAAATTGTACAACAATTAAATTGGTATCATTGCAAAGAGAATATTTTGCTCTTTAAGGTGATGTAAAAATAATTTCCGCACCATAAGTACGTCAGAAGTTATTGGTGAAAAACGTCTAAAAATAGCTTAATTTTCGTTATTTAATTAAATAAATAAAAATCTAATTCGAATTTTAAAATCATTTTTACGGCGTTAGCTCCCTCTTGTGCTAATCCATCACTGTGCCAAATTTGGTCGTCGTAACTCCAACGGTGTGGACGTGCATAAAGAACTAAAGAACGAACGAACATACACACACACACACTTTCCTCTTATATATATATGTATATTAATTAATTAAAAATTAAGCTAAATTTTGGTGTTTTTCCTTAATAACTTCCGAAAATATTACGGCACAAAAATTATTTTTACACCATCTGAAAATTTTAAAACTATCTTTTCAATGATGTCAATTAAGTTGTCGTACGATTTTTTTTTCTCTAATTTAAATAAACTTTTAAAAATATTTTTTGGCCTAATTTACAACAATACTTTTCATTGTTGCAACACATTTCAAACCGTTTTCATGGTTTAAACAAGTATTTAATTGCATATTTCTCTTCCATTGTTGAAAGCTTAGAAAATATCTAATTGGATTTTACTTTCTTCTTTTATTTTATCAATATTTCTGTCAAATCTGTAAAGGAACACCTAAAGATAGCAAATATATAATGAAATAGTAAAACGTGCCGCGCCAATTTAATGTTGAAATCAAATTCGTATTTTACGTTAATGTAGATAAGGAACAGAACAAGTGCAGGACTACGAAAAGAACGCGGGTTAAATGTCTACAGCAATTTGAAATTTAAAAATGCTTTGAGGGAACCATGAATATAAAATTATGCATGAGATTCAATGGTAATTTTATTTCCGCCGGTCAAGCTGGTCGCCGAAGGCGGCTTGTATATGTATATACAAGTATATGCTAGTGTATATGGCTCTCAAAGAGCTTGGTTTACAGTTCCTGTAAAATTTTGATGAAATAAAATATGAAAGCAAAATGTATTAGGATATTACCTCAGCTTTCAACAATGGAAGAGAAAGTTTATTTGTTTAAGCAATGAAAACTATTTGAATTGCGTTGCAACACTGAAAAGTATTGTTGTAAATTATGCCAAAAAATATTTTTAAAAGTTCATTCAAATTGGAGAAAATCTGTACGGCAAGTTAATTGATATCATTGAAAAGATAATTTTTTGCACTTTCAGATGGTGTAAAAATGATTTTGTGCTGTAATCTGTTCGGAAGTTATCAAGGAAAAGCGCCGAAATATTGCTTAATTTTTAATTAATTAAAATTTCCGAAAGGGCTCCGAGGTGCACATTCCCACCCTCCAAAATATGTTTGTGCCAAATTTGTAACTCTAGGTCCAACGTTCTGCCCTGTTGAGCGCCAACGCACAGACACACATTATCCTTTATTATTAGTATTCGATTCGAGATTCATTGTTTATCGGAGTACAATATATCTTTCAGGAAAAGTCACAGTTTAATTAATTTTTTTTTTTTTACTTTCTCGTATACGAAAAATACAAAGAGAAAGTATTATAAACGTCAAAAAATTCGAACTCGAGATTTTGACGAATCTCCACGCTTTAGACCTCCCCGAGGCCGAAAAACACAATTTTGGAATTATGTCTATCTGTGAATACGATCACTCGAAAACTATTATAGCTACAGGGATGAAATTTCGTACGTGATCTTGACACATAATTTGTAGGTTTCTAACAAATTTGGGACAAAATCCGTCTACGGGAAGTCTGCCTGTCAGCGTTCATGTGAACACTATCAACTCAAAAACTTGAATAGCTAGATGGATAAAATTTGGTACACAGTTTTATCATCAGAAATGTATTTCCGCATCAAATTTTGGGCCAAATCCGTCAAAGGGTTGACTGTCTGCCAGTCTGTTTTTTCGCATATTTGTAAACACAATAACTCCTTAATATAATCACTTAGATAAATGAAATTTGGTATGTGACCTTCTAACCTTAATTGTAAAATTGTGTCAAAAAAAAAAGCCCCGAAGGATACGCCCGCTTTTTTACCGTACTACGTTCTGTCTTGGCTGATTGCCGAATTCTGTTCCAACTCTTCGAGTGTTTTTTTTTATAATTTTGATCTGTTGCTTTCATTCCAGTAAATCATAGCCATAAAGAAATATTTTCTCGAAAAGAATAGCGTTAGTTTAGTTTTATTTTGTATGTGGTAATGCATTTTTTGCTGTTAGTGAATCTTGCGATTCGAGATATTGTTGGCTAGCTAAAAACCCGTCTTAGACAGGCGCAAGTCTTCTAGTGACTTCGATAATTGCAATTTGGTGTGCAGTCTTCTAATCTTAATTGTAGATCTGTGCCCAATTTTCATTTCAATCGGTTGAAAAAAAAGGCATTCAAATTGGATATTTGGTTTTCTTTACCATACTATGACACAAAAAAATGTCGCGACCGCTTGGCGCGTTTTACTGCTGTTTGGCTTTTTTTTTCTCCACCTGTGTTAGGGAGAATACAAGAAAGTTTAGGGGAGACGACTTCCGCTGGTTTTATCAATGATTTATATTTTTATATATATATATAACTACCAGGTTTTACCCCAAAGAAAACTCGATTTTCAGATGAAAAGTTGCAATCGCTTTTATTTTATATGACAATTTAAGAATATTAGTTACAAAATTCTCATGTAAAGCAGTTGTCTTCTTCATCCGCGCCACTGCAGCTTTCGTGGGCACAGCTAAGACAGTTTTAACATTAGATTAACCATTCTTCTTTATTTAAGTTAGAAAATTCATCATTAAAATATAAACAATCAACGTCTGATGTGTTTTTAGCGTCTTCAGCAGGAGAATAATCACTATTGACTGTCCCTCTTCCACCACTTGGAGTACTTGGTTTTACTCCAAGTGAAGAGGTTATAGAAAACGAAATAGAACAGCATAATTATTGGAGTAAATCCTTATTGTTTGATAGGGTATAAATCCTTAGTAAACATATAATAAGCTGGACTAAAAATGTTTTTTTTTTAAAGTAATGATTTTTAAGTAAGGATAGTTTAAAATCAAACGGACATTAGAGAGATGACGTCTTAAAACAAATAAACCTTCACAGAAGCAGTGAATTCAACAGTTGCAACATGCCACTATGTCTGTTCTTTTTTCTTGACTAGTCGAGTGTAATTCAGTATCTGTCTGGTAAAAAAAGAACTAATATTGCCAGAATCTAGGGTACCCGGTTTCACTCCACTCTCCCCTAATACTCAGAGAAGAAAAGGTTTTCTCTTTCTTCCGGGATAAATTTCATTCCTATTCTAAATGCATTGAAAAAAATCATATAAAATAAGTCAGGATCCTCGTCTCTAGCTTTAATGGAGATTTATCAGTATTTAAAAAACACAAAGTTGGAAGGTATCATAGAAGGCTCCCTTCCAAGTTAATACAGATTGGTAGTATTTAGTCATATATCATCATTGTTCAGGCAAAAGTCAGTCCAAAACTATAGTTTCGAGATGTGGTCAGTTTAAACTTAATTAATTTTGAGTCGTTATGATAAATAGTAAAAATTATTTTACAGATTTCTAGCGGTCAACTTACTGGTGTTTAGATATCAGTCTTCTATTCATTAATAATTAACTGCGAATTCTAATCGACTTCAGTAGCCCATCAAAAGGTTTTTGTGGATCTAGTGACTTCTGCCTGAACGACGATGATATGCAGAATCATGAATGACAAATACCATGAACACAAAAACTTCTATAGAAAATATTATCTCACATAAAAGTGGCATAACATTTATTTTTTCTCATGGACCACATGCATCGAGATTTCAACTGATTAAAAAACTTCATTAGGAAACTCATTTTTCATATTCACTTTTGCAGACAAGCTAAATGTACCTGCATGTGTCTATATATACCTACACTTAGTATCATAGTAGCTGGCATACTATTGTAGTTCATAATAGATGAAATACTAAATCTTCAGCATAAAAATCCAATTTTGAAACTATATTACTTACAGCAGAGTTTCGAGATATAACTGAGGCAGTATTTCACACTGCTCCATCACTAGTTTTCAATTGCTCCAATTAAATTAGACCAGTAGCGGCGATTAGGTAGCAAAAGTAGATGGATAGAGAGCAAAAAATTTATAGGTACCTAAAAGTACCAGGAAGTACAGAGGGTAAACAACAAAGTTTTAGTTACAAAAATAGCTAGCTCTCCTGAACACTACTGGTTTTATATATATATAATTCCTCGTTTTAGGCAGCTAAATTCAAATAAAAATTTAATTTTTTTAAGCAAAAATTAGGGGAGGACGACCACCCCTCCTCACCGCCACTGAATTGGAGACACCTAGTATAATTTCCCTATGAAGCAATAACTCAGTAATAGAACTTAAGCAGATACAGCAAAAATATCTGTTTTGAGTGTTGAATATTTTTTACCCAATAACAGAGAAACCTAACAACACTGACACAGAATCAACATTAATAAAAATAGCAAAATCTTGAAAATCTATAATTAATATCTCAAAGAATGTTATTTGCATTCATTTTTTCTCCCATCTTGTATAATGGTGCAATATGGAAAAAGGGTTGATTAAGAAAGAGAACTTGGAGGTTTTTAATAATAAACAAATTAACTTTTCTGAACACAGATAATTTTAATCAAAATTATTAATTTCATTAGATTGTGGATTACTTTCAACAAATTTAAATAGAGCTTCAGGTTGTTCATTTTAATCAAATTTCAAATGTTTCATAAATACAAAGATAATAGCACTTCTTGATAATTTCAAAGTATATATAAATTACAAGAATTTTGAAATAAATAGATTGAGTTTATCTGTACAGATTCTAAAATAGAAAAAAATCGCAGTAAATTAAAAGACCATTAATTATACAAATATATGAACACTGAATGGAGGTTATATTCTGAAAGGTGGTCTGTTTAAGAAATCACAGATAATTATTTTGTATACACCTCATATTAGGCAAATTCAAGTAGAGGTGTCATTACAATGTTTTCAAAACTAAAATTGATTTTGAATTGGAGAAGCACAGGGCAATTCCCCAATGAAATGTTCAGTTACATTCACACCATTTACTTTATTTAACTTATGTACAAATAAGGTGGAGGGGGCCTAATGAGACAATATTTTATTTTGGCTATAATTTTCTCAATTTTTTTTTTTACAAAAAAAAATGAAAATGCAGATTTTTAAAAAAATTACTTAGTGAGTTTTAAAATAATCTGATCAGTTTTTTAAAAGACACTTTTTTTAGTCCATACATATATTCTTCCATACATATTTTATATCTAGACAGTATTACCAATATAAATTTATTGACTTACCTATATATATTTTTTATACTTCAGAGCTTTAATTTATGGATTTACATTTCTTCATATATATATTTCTTGATTATAGTTTTTTTCATATTTACAAATGATATATTTACAGTTGAGTTCTATTTACAAATAAGTCCTATTTACAAATTACATGATAATGTACCTTTACTCCTTTAAAGAAGAAGTTGTTGTAGATTTTGCCAGAAGTAATTGAAAAATCACATGCAAATGGTACAAAATGCACACAAATTATCTTTTTTCGAAGTGACTATAAACGAATATTCCTTGGAACAGGCTTTGGTAAATATAGTCTGGTATTTCTTTTTAGATTCTTCTGATGACATCAGATATGGACTGGTGGGAAAAGAAATGCACACACACAAAAAAAATTTAGAAAAATATTTTGGCGATAACCCTACCACGACACGACAAGATTGGCAGAAGAGAAATTCTTCCCAATTCCTCTCTAGCGTGCTAAACAGTCAAAGCAGCGCATGCGCTGAAAACCAATGCCAATAGTCACTAGTCAACAAGCCTTGATATGATACCGCGGCAGAGAGCTAATGAAGAACCTGTAGCAGAATGACGTCACGCATTCGAAAATTTGAGGAGAATGTGGCTGTGGCAAGTGCTGGATTTTTCTTTCGTCGCTATTTTACTGCTTTTTTTTTTTATTATTATGACTATTGATTTGTTCTGATTCCTTGAAAATTCTAAAAAGTGAGAGGAAATCGGTGAGAATCAGGAAGCGGGACAAATTGTTAAAAAGACAGAGACCCCCGCCAAAAGCGGGAGAGTTGGCAGGTCTGCACACTGTTAATGAGCTGTCAGCACATGTTTGCTAATATTTTGTTACAATTGATGCATCATTGAACATATGATTGTAATAATCTACACTGTATGATTAAAGTAATATATACAACTAGAAAACATGATGGGAAAAAACTGAAATCAAGAAATCTTTTAATGCTTCAAATAGTGTTACATTAATAGTGTTACATTATGAGAATACACTGACGAAAGGGTGTGTGTGTGGGGGGGGGGAGAGAATCGTCTTTGATACATTGCCAACACATCAAAAAAGCTATGCTTCTGCCTTCAGATTCTTAGTTATGTTTAATTAGTTTAGTTACCTTAATGTCCTGTTATGAAGCAACACAATTACTATTTTGTAAAGGACTAGGAATTGGCAGACAACAGCACAGCTGTCAGCCCATCTCCAAATTTTCACACCAGATAAGTGGGATGACATTTGGCTTTCAATGACATATTTAACATGCACCAGGCCTAAATACACACCAATTCTTTGATGGAATCGGCCTTCAGACAAGGGATCCTCTGGTCTAAAGCCGAGATCTTACCACCAGGCCACACTACAGTTTGATCTCAATTTCTGAACACCAAATAGTACTGAATTTAAAAAAAAGATATCAATTTAAATCAAATGTTCTCAATATGGATGTAATTAGGAACCAAATGAAATGTGCATATTTTAATAGATCACCATTTTCATAAAATATTACAGAAAAAAATTTCTATCAGCATTGTTCCAAAATTATTACTGCATTATAAATAGTCTATTGAATAATATGTGGAGCTAGTTTAGTTTTGCATGACAAACTACACACTCTTAGATACAGTTACAGACTATGAAGCTGAAAACCTTAAAATGGTAGCTGGTTCTTGACTGCATAAATGCATCCACATTATGGAAGAGGTATAAGCATCTGTGTTCAATCTTGTTAAAATGAATAATAATAATAATAATAATAATAATAATAATAAAACCAGATTAATTTTTTTTTAATATGCAAAAATTTCATGATATTTGCAGACATGACACAAGCTTGGAATAAAAAAAAAACTGAACTTCATAAATAATGAACTGTGCCAAACATAAATACCAAGAAGTAAAATAAGTGTGATTAATCGCACAATAAACTAATTTATACAAAAAAATGCTCAAGATATTAAAAATATTGTAGAATTATTATATAATAAAATTTGACGCTGAAAAAGCTGAAATCCGCATTTCTGCAGAAATGTATCATGTCTGTATTTGCCAAAATAAAAGTTCTCTATTGTCATACAAGGAGTATTAGTGATAATGCCACGTACAAGGGGAAAGTATGTTTTGAAAGTAAAAAATTCTGAAAACAACAGCAACTGTAAGTTATCTGAATGATTCAATCATTATTTCAAAAGTTATTTAAATGAAAGTTGTAAATGATAAAAACTTTAAAAAATATGTTTTCTTTGTACATAAAAGCTTATGATTTATCATTAATTGCACGCAAAATTATAGATAAACTTTCATGAACAAAATGTTTTCTTTTTGAACAATAAACAAACACCAAAATATATATTAATTTCATTTATCCAATCTTCAAATATATTTTTTTTAAAGTAAAGCAATGATTAAAATTATTGGATGCTCAAAATTTCTTATAGCCAATTCAAACGGTTAAAAACTTGCAATGATTGGTGTCATATATAACAGCAATTTTAGATTAACTTTCACTTATTTCCTCTCTTGGATGACTTATGATTAATATAAAAGCATCTCATGACATTATATTCCTTCTTGCCAGGGAAGTAGGAACAATTACTGTCCCTCCTCAGATGGCATATAAATTACATCTTTATTATCCTAAAATCTGGCAGCCAATGATATAACAGAATATAACTAGCAATTAAAAATAACCAATATTTAAAAAAAAATGAAAAATTGTTCAAGTATGGAAGGTTAAGCTAGTTCATAATTCCTGAAATCTTATATAATGAAATAAAGAATACTATGGAGAGCAGTTTTATTCCTGAAAAAGAAATATTTTAAGAAACATGGCTTCACAATTAGATCAATCCATTCATTCTTTAACGATTTTTGTTTCTCTCAAAAAGGAAATCATGTAAAACAAGCAATTTAATACACAAGATTGAATTGAACATCAAATTCAAAGATGAATTTGAACAACAAATTCTAACAAATTTTGTAATGACTGAAAATTGCCAAACTTTACATTTAGACTATTTAATTCCTATGAAACTGATAACCAAAAAAAAAGGGGAGGGGGAAGTAAAATAAATGTCTTGCAACTGGATCCATTAAACAGGAAGAATACTCCATTAATGCTCTTCATCTAGGTTTAAAAGTATGTTCATGAATAATCATGAACAAACATAATTTGTAGCATAGCTTAAAAGCAAAGTACCTTGTAGTACAGTAGAATGATATTCAGAATGACTATGCTGAAATGAAATAAAATCAATACTGAAGACAATGAAATTTACTAAATTTAGTCAAATTTACTAAATTTTTTGTACACCTTCACACAACACTATCAGTTTTGCAGAGGAAATGAACTGAATAAAGGAACAAATGAGTATGAGAGGTGTTTAATATTAAATAAAAACAAGATGTCTAAGGCATTCTTCTTATTAATCTTGCACAATTTTCTTGCTTATCTTTCCTTAGAAAAATATTAAAGATAATTTAATATATTTTTTACTGTTCAGCAGGGTTGCGGTGATTTAAATCAGTTGATTAAAATCACTGATTTAAATCAACTGATTTTTTTTTAAAAAATCACTGATTTAAATCACTTTATTTTAAATATCAAGTTAATCTGCTTTAATGAAATAAAATTGTTCATGTATCTTTAAATAGTGATTTTAAAGTATTTTTAAATGTATATTTAAAGAAAAAAATGTATATTTAAAGAAAGAATATATAGAACATAAAAAATTATTGAATTGATGTAACTAGAGTACTTACCATATCTTTATTTTTGAGAACACAAACAAATTAGATTTTAACCCTTTGCGGTGCAAGGCAATAATTTTTTGAAAATATGATGAGAAAACAACATGAATGGGTTTAGTTTATTGTCTAGACATAGAATCTACAAAAAAAGTTTTTTAAAAAACTTACTTCATTCGGGGGGGGGGGGGGGCGTCTCCCTTTGGGTTACCCCCCTCATGAGAACCCCCTTAGATACAGCCACCTTGATACACTCAAAAATTATTGTTGAATCTTACAGAAAATTATAAATTAAAACTTCAAGAATAGTGGAGCAAAATTTTTGAGTTACTTTGCTAAAATTGTTAAACATCCAGAACTGAAAAATTTCTTATCTCCGAGTCAAGGAATTTTCCCAAACTTTATCTCTAATAATTCCTATTCTGAAACAAAATTTCATAAGACTGCTATACACATTCTAAAAGGAGTACTATTAGCCATATCCTAAACCTATTATTTTCCATTTATAGTTGAATTTAACGGTTGAGAAGCAAGTGAAATTAGGTGTGCCATTAACTGGCACACTTCGCTGCAAAGGGTTAAAAAAATCTCTAATGAGCAACACAATAAAATGCAAAGCATGAGATACTCCTTTTTTTATAAAATAAATAAATATTGTGAAAGGACTATGTTCACAAAGAAAGAACATAGTAAAATGCAGCGAGTTTCATTTTAATACTGGAGAAAACTAAATAGCGTTGGGGACAACAAAGTTTTTATATTGCAATAATGTTCAAATGTAAGATAATTAAGTAATGCATATAAATGTTCCAAAAGAAATACAAACATCTACATAGTGCAATTTAAACTATGATCTATACTTATAAAACGCAATGTTTGTGAGCGTGTGTGCAATGTCCAGACAAATATATCACATTTACAGTCATGAAATTTGGCACACAGGTAGTCCTGATGGTGATTCAATGCACCTCGGAGCCTGAATTTAAAAATTTTTTCTAGAAAATTTTTTATTTAATGTTTTGGGTGAAACAGATTAGGATTAGAGAAAGCTTCAAAACTTGTGTTTGTAGTGAAACAAATGAACAGCTGAGTGTAAAATTCTCCAATATTCTAACATACAATAATATATCTATAGTCAAGAAATGACAATTTTTATTATATTTTTCCGTTTTTCCTTAATAAAATTATCTTATATTTCAAAAGTATATTATTTTTATATTTTAGTTCACAAATATTTTTTAAATAGTTTACATTTTTGAATTTTTTTTTAAAGAAAATACAGCTTAATGACTGGTATGTTATGTACTATGTAATTCTATGACTGTAGGGCTCATTGTCTATTTACAAATGTTAAATATATATATATGTAGTTTAAAAAAAATCATTAAAATAAAAAAAATCTTGATTTAAATAAAAAAAATCCGATTTAAATCAAATAAATTGCTTTTTTTGAAAAAAAATAAAAAAAATCAACAACCCTGCTGTTCAGCAATGCTGCACAGTCCAAGAAAAACAGATCATTTTTTAAAAATTGCATTTATTAACAAAGAAGGTAAATACAAAAACTAAAGGATAAAAAAATACCGCAGAAACTTATTAAAAAGGCAGAGGTAATTTATAATCTTAAAAATGAATCGATATCATGTTTTAATGTCAAATTCCCAACATTAAAGAAGATAAAGATGATTATTTTGTAAACAAATAAAGCTGACTGTTAATTTTAAAAAACTTAACATAAAAACTTTTTTTTTTTCCCTCCAGAAGACAAAAATTAACAGCTGTTTTCTGTTTTGAAAAGAAACAGTTTTCTTTTTAAGCAAATGTGTATTAATACTGTTTATTTTGCCATTAGTATACATGTCAGATTTCATAGATTAGAAGAGGAAAAATACTGAACGACTTTCTTTAGCTTATTTATAAGAGCTAATTTGTTTACGTAGGAATTTTCCTTCTAATATTTTCAAAAACATGTTTGTTTTTTTTATTTGCTACATGTGAAATAAACTAAAAAATAGGAGTGGATGCATGATTTTTTTTTCTACATCCATGCTTCTATCATTCAGAGAAAAATAAAATTTTAAAAATATACTAATAAAATAAATTATCATAAATATAAACAACATGGCAAATACAATTCGAAAACAGCTAGGAAAATAATAGTTTGAATCTTTGAAGTTTTTTAGTAAATATTTTTTCAAACTATTATTGAATTTCAATGAACATGTATTTTTTTCAAACATATTTTTTGAAAAGTATCTTAACATCCACCACTAGTTACCATTACAGTGATTCATATAAGTATTTTATTCTTAATTTATATTTGATGACTTAAGGATACAGTAGACTCTCATATAACGTGGTTAAAAAATCGCACATTGTATGAATATGCATTATTAGAAATTTCGACAGACTGTTAGATCTAGAGCTACAAAATTTACCACAGTTATACTGTGGAGGGAGGAAATGTGCACCTTGGAGCAATTATTATTTTTGAAATTTTGATTAATTAAAACTTAAACACAATTTTGGCATTTTCTTGCAATAACTTCAGAAAATACTACCGCATAAAAATTATTTTTACACCAGTTGAAAATTCACAAAATTATTATTTCAACGATACTTATTTTGTTGATGTACAATTTTTTCTTGAATTTTAACTAATTTTTAAAAATATTTTTTTGGCATATTTTTCAATATTCATTGCTGCAATAAAATTCAATCCGTTTTCATTGTTTAAACAAGTATTTTATTGTCTGTTTCTCTTCCATTATTGAAAGCTAAGGAAATGTCCACTAATAGAGGTTTTTTTTTTTCCTTCTTTTTCCATTTCATCAACTTTTCTGTGACATGAAAAAAGAAAAACCTCCATTAGCATATTTCCTAATACACTTGCCATCTTAGATGACATTGCTTACAGATTTCATCAACTTTTCTGTGAAGTCTGTAAACAATGCCCTATAAGAAGACAAGTGTATTAGGAAATATATCCAATAAGTTATGTTTGCTAATCTTTAATTAAGGTTATTGATATGCTTTAATTCAACTAACATGCTGCTGGACATTAAATGTGCCGTGTAATTCAAATCAAACAAAATCCTATTGAAATTAAAATCAGTATTCCCAGTGAACAAGCTGGGCACTGGAGGTGGCAAGTTGTAAATAAATCTGTTATACTGTGTGATTTCCTGTAACAGACATTTGTACAATGCTTAACTTTTTAATCACATTATATGGGAGTCTACAGTATATTTATTAGTCTATTAAAACAAGTTAGCTGTTTTTATGTGTGGAAATAAAACTGATGTCACTTCCTCCACTTCTTGTTTTTGACAAAGACTAAAAAATTTTCTTTTGAAGTATTACAGAATGTTTACAATGAAGATGTATAATTAATTGAACTTAACGAATAAAATTTAACACTGTAGTTATCGAATATGGTACAGAAATAAGTTCAGCTGCTTTTTAAAGAACTGTGCAATTTAATACTTAGAGCAAGAAACTTTTAATTTAATCATGATGGCACCCAAATTGAAATCTTATATAGCCATCATAAACATATGAAACTAGAAATTTGGTATTATGAGCTGAAAACTATTCTTCTACTTATTATTATTTATGAACTTTTTTCTGTTATATCACACCTGGAAACTCAGAAAAAATCTTCCCGAAAAAGTTCTTATTT